>JAYJMB010000734.1:0-17629 GCA_036873735.1 Pouteria campechiana | reverse complement strand
GGCACAAACTGATGATACATATCAATACGTCAAATATCAAATCTTTATAGAAAAAGGATCTTATCATTGGTCTACCATGACAAAAATTAAATATGCAAATTCTGTCAATTATTAAAACAAACCAAAGTATCCTTCTATCCTAAAAATAAAGTATCTACATCCAGATCCCTATAACTATTACATACGGATCTAATTAGACCATCAGACATAGTCACCCTTAGAGGGAAAAGATATGTATATGTATTAGTGGATGACTACTTTAGATTTACATGGGTAATTCTCTTGATTAGTAAAGATGAAGCATTTTTAATATTTTATATATTTTCATAGCTAGTTCAAAATGAAAAACAAACGTCAATTGTATCCATCCATAGTGATCATGGTATGAATTCAAGAATAAAAAATTCATTGATTTTTGTGATGAAACAAGAATTCACCATAGTTTCTCATACCCCAGAACTCCTCAAAAAAATAGATTTGTGGAAAGAAAGAATTAAATAATTTAGGAGATGGCAAGAAGCATGTTGAATGAAAGTAAATTATCTAAAAAATTCTAAGGAAAAATAGTTAGTATAGCTTACCATGTGCTGAATAAGGTTACCATAAGTGTAATCTTAAAGAAAACCCCATATGAGCTTTGGAAAGAAAGAAAACTAAACATCTCATATTTTTATCCCTTTGGATGCTTATACTATGTGCTGAACAATGGATAAGATAACTTTGAAAAATTTGATCCAAAAAGCAACGAAGCTATCTATCTTAGTTACTCTTCCGATAGTAGAGCATTTAGAGTCTACATTAAGAAAACACAGGTTGTAGAAGAGTCCATACATGTTAAATTTGATGAAGCAAATATAACCCCAAGAAAAGAGTGTGATAGTGATGCAGAGGAAGCTACAACAAATATGAAGAAGCTCAAGTTGAAGGATTAAGAGGATAGCACAAAATGTGAAGACATACAGAGTTCAAAAAATGAAGAGGAGGTAAGAGTAGGTAATGTTCCTTATCAACCTCTTACTGATTTGAAATTTGTTATTGCTCATCCTAGAAAATAAATCATAGGAAATGTGTATGATAATATTAAAACAAGAAGGTCTATGCAAAATGTGTGTGGTCATTATGCTTTCATCTCTACGATGGAACCAACATTGATCAAGCTTTGAATGATGAAAATTGGATTATAGCAATGCAAGAAGAGCTTAACCAGTTTGAAAGGAACAAAGTATGAGAATTAGTTCTAAAATCAAAGAATGTTGATGTAATCAGAACTAAATGGGCATTCAGAAACAAATTGGATGAGAGTCGATTAGTTGTAAGAAACAAGGTACGATTAGTTGCCAAGGGGTACTCCCAAGAAGAAAGAATTAACTTTGAAGAATTATATGCCCTTATAGCAAGATTAGAGGCATTTGAATATTACTGACTTTTGCATCCTATAAGAACTTTAAGTTATTTCAAATTGATGAAAAGAGTACATTTCTAAATGGATATTTAAGTGAAGAAGTGTATGTAGAACAACCTTCTGGCTTTGAAAATGATGATCAACCCGATCATATATATAAGCTCACCAAGGCATTGTATGGTTTAAGATAAGCTCCAAGAGATTGGTATGAAAGGTTGAGCAGATTCTTAAGTGATCATAAATTCAAGAGAGGTCGACACTACTTTGTTTATCAAAAATATTAACAAAGATATCTTGATAGTACAAATTTATGTGAATGACATTATATTTGGAGCTACTGATGAAAAACTCTGTCAAGATTTCCCAAAAATAATGAAAGCTGAATTTGAAATGAGTATGATGGGAGAATTGAATTACTTCATTGGATTGTAAATCAAGTAAAGAGATGATGGAAATTATATTTTCCAATCCAAATATACTAAAGAGATGTTAAATAAGTTCAAAATGGAAGAAATTAAGGCAGCAAGCACTCCAATGAATACATTAACAAGGCTGGACAAGGATGAAAAAGGTAAACTTGTAAATCAAAAGCTATATTGAAGTATGATTAGATCTCTTATTTACCTTATTGCATCTAGACCAGATATTCTCTTCAGTATATGCTTATGTACTACATTTCAATCCAGTACTACATTTCAATCCAGTCCTAGGGAATCTCATCTTACTGCTGTGAAATGAATATTTAAGTATCTGTTTGAGACTCTAAATCTAGGATTTTATTATCCCAAAGGAACTAATTTTGAACTCATTGAATATTCAGATGCTAATTTTGGAGGATATAAAGTTGATAGAAGAAGTAGTATTGGAACTTGTCAATTTCTAGGACATAGTTTAGTATCATGGTTCTTTAGAAAATAGACTAGTGTTGCTTTCTTTACAGTAGAGGCTGAATATATAGTAGTTAGAAGTTGTTGCGCTCAATTGTTATAGATGAAACAACTTCTCAATTATGGATTAAGCTATAGAGACATACCCATTAAATATGACAACACTAGTGCCATATGCTTGACAAAGAATCCTATCCTACACTCGAGAATCAAGCATATAGAAATTAGGCACCACTTTATTAGATATCATGTTGAAAAACATGATATATGTCTAGAATATATGCCCACAAGTGCTCAACTTGCCAAATTTTTACTAAGTCATTGTCACTAGACACCTTTTGTAACATTAGAGGAGAAGTAGGCATGAGTATGTGCTGATCTAAAAGTGAAATCTCTAATATTTTGGTACTTTGAATTGCAATGTTGAATATACTATCTTAAGGACAAACTTTGTCTTAGACGAAGTAAGTTTTTTGTATACAATGCTCTATTCACACTTCATCTAAATTTTAATTTTTGAGGTCAAGTTGCAAAACCTATGATGTTAAAATTTGGGATAAATTTTTTGCATTTCAGTAAAATGAGGAATTGAGGTGATACACGATGTTTTAAAAAGAAATTTGTTATGAAAAATTAAATTGAACAAAGAGAATGACTTCATTAGTAGTTTTGAGTGAATAAAAACTTATGATTTTGAGTAAAGTCATGTATATGACTTGAATGACCAATGTAGCATGATTATTATGTATAATGTGATGTGTATGAGATATTGAATCAAAATTTTGAGGTAATTTTGGAGTTTTGAACTATTAAGTTAAAGGTTATGTGAAAAGAACTCAATAGGTAAAATTGATCAAAGACTGATCTATATGAATGACCCAATATGATTACCATAGGTATTGTGATTTGTGGGGAATCTTGGTTTAAGACTTGGGTGTAATTTGGAATGGAATTGGAATGTGGAGTTAATTATAGTAGAAAATTCAAATTAATTCAGTTAAAAACAACTGAATGAATAATTTTTAGAAATTGACTTCAACTAAAGAGGTAAATAGCATAAGCATATTCCATTTCATGCATATGATGTGTGGGAAGTGATTTTGGTGATATTTGAAGTATTTTATGTAAAATGAAGTTATGGGTTATATTTCATAAGTGCAAAATTCTGAATTTTGAGTAGTCCTTTGTAATGGATGGATTAGTACTTGAGTTTGGGGATGAGAGTAATGTTATAAAATGATCATTTTGGTATGATTAGGCATGGAAGTAATTGGATTTGTAAAGTTATTTAGAGTGCAAATGTAATATTATAATATTTTGGGAATTGGCTATACATCAATATTTATGGTGAAAGAAGTTGAAAACAATATAGGTGCCACTTGTACCACGTTTTGGCATATAAGATGAATGATTAAGAAAATGTGTTCAAAACAAAAGTTGTAACCCTTGAAGTTTCCTAGACAATGAATCAAGAATCACATAATTTGAATATCGTATGAGAAAATTTTAGTTAAAATACTATGGATGTCTCTAGAGCTGTAAATTGGGATAAAACACAAGGTATCACTTTGAGGCTAAATTACCCATATTTGGGGACTAAATTAGAAAAATTTATAAACATAAAAGTTGTATATATTTTAATTATCTTTCTAATGCAATAAAAATAACTCAATTTGGATATGGTATGAGAAATTTATGGATGAAATAAAAAATATCTCCTAGTTGGCAGCAGGTTGGCGCCGGCTGCGCCGAATCATGATGGAAAATAGACATTTGGGTAGCAGGGTGGTGCCGGTGGTGCTAAATTTGGCTCTAGTAGCACTATTTGGTGGTTATAAAATGGGAGAACTAACTTTTCACCCCCCATTTCATTCTGTTTCTTCCCCTTTCATGCCCTAACCCCATTTAGCTTTGTTTCTTACCTATTTAGCTAGGAAATCATCTTGCCTAGCTAGTAAATTATGTGATCTTTTATTTAAACCTAATTTTTGGCTCTTTGAATTGTGAGAAATGGAAGAAATTTGATTTCTTTCAAATGGAGTAGGTCACTTGAAGCTTTGAGCTCAGATCCTCATCTATGGGAGAAAGCCATGTGTGGATTAAGCAGGAAGTTGGTTTTACCCTCCTTGTCTTAAATTTTCTTAAGTTAGGGTTTTGAGAATTTGGGGATTTTGGAGAAAAATGATGGATCTAATGTAGAAATCATGGGGGAAATGATATATGCATGCTTAAAAAGGGTTTGGACTTGTTAAATTATGGTTCCCCAATTGAAATTTGGGTTTTCATGCTTTTAGGGTCTTATGTATATAGAAAATTGGGGAAAATGTATGATTAGATGCAATAAACATGGGCAAAATGCTTAATTTATGTTTTATGATATTTTAAGACTTGTTTGGGATCATTTGGATTGGTAAAATGGATTATGGACTATGACCTAGTTTAGGTCAAATTGAGGTTTTTGAAGTATAGGCTATGTAAGCCATGAATTGATTGAATGAAAGGCCTAATTGAGTCATTTTTAATGATATTTAAGTAATAACCATGTTAATTACAAGATAAATGTAATAGAAAATGAAGAATTCTTATGATGCCCTGTTGGAAAATGTTAGTTTAATTGATGTTTATCACATGTCTGATGATTCTAACTTGAATTTGGCTATAAAAGAAATGTTAATATGATGTATTGAATATATGAGTACAAATGGTTAAGTAAATAAGATTGTGGCCCTATACAGGATGATCTAAGAAGGATGAAAAGACAAAGTTGGAGGAAAGTGCTTTGAAGCTAAAGGCCTAAAGTAAGTAGGTGCCCTTCTTTAATTAATATGGTGATGAATATCCCATTTATTTGTTTCTGGGCATGTGTGCTTTGGATGAGGATAATGAATACCCCGTGTTTGATTAAGATTGATGTTATTTGGTCGTGAGGGATAATGAGTATCCCTGAGATTGAAATTATCAATGTTTTGAGTATGAAGTGAATATTTAGTGTTGGGGTTATGACATATCCCACTGTATGTGTCATTATTCTTATTTATGGATGTCTGTCGAAAGGGATGAATTATCCCATTGAAATATGTGTAAATTGTGAAATTCAATAATTATGATGATGAAAAAGGAATGTTTGAGATATAGCAATATTGAGCATGAACAAAATCTATTTTGGTAATAAATATAATTTATCTTAATTATTGACTATATTTTGTTATTACATGCCTACTTACTAAGTTGCCTGGACTCACACCTTCTTCTTTAAATTTTTGTTTGACAAGCCTGGTAAAGAATTCCCAAATGTGGATTGGGATCCTTAAGCAAGATTGAAGACTCTTTAATTATGGTATTTTAATTTGTAATTAGCTACATATTTATATTATATTTAAAAGGTTTAAACGATGTATAATAAGATAGTGGCATGTCATTGGAATGTATTTATGGATTTATACGGGAGGATATAATTCCCCTTAGATGTGTTGCCATCATGATTCAATGAGATCAATGGCTGTGGGTAAGTGTGTGTATGTTTTAGAATTTATATTATTTCTTTATTATAATTGATAGATAATTGTATAGGTTAAACCTTAATAATTTAGGGGATACTCTATCCTTTTGTTGAAGAAAATAGTCCAAAAATAGAACTTGAGCACCCCACCCTAAAACTGGGCAAGTCAAGGTGAAAAATAGCGCAAAATAACAAGTCACACCTCGAAAGGTGGGGGGTGACACGAGTACACCTCCTTTTCTTCCTTAAATTAACTTACAGCTATCATTATCACATTAAACCCTATTTTAAGCATGAGTTATTCTTCATTTCTTGGAAAATCACATCATGTACCTCATATAGATCCCACATTGAGTCTATTTTAACCTATGACTAGCAACTCTTCTTTGCACCATAAAAATGAAATACCTCAAGGAAGGGCATTTTGGAAGAAGATATGAAAGGCCGAGCAATGTGTGGTAGAAATTGAAGCATCCAAGGATGTCTCCTCACTTCTCTTACTAGGACGATATTATTTTTGCTTGTAACAATATTCCAAATCATATCTACCATCAGAAGTATTTCTCTTTAAGATGTGGCTCTCAAGAATATAACTCATATCTTAGCAACTTTTTCCCCTGGATCTAACTTCATCATTAGCTAGGGCTCTTAAAGAGAGGGGAAAGGAGGATCTAGTAGCCTCATTATCATTTCCTTCCCCACTTCCCTTACTTGAAACTTTGTATCTCGCTCACTATGATACAAAGTTTTCCACCACCACCACCCCTACTCCACAGTCTCACACACAACCTCTTTTGCTCTTTCTACGCAGGCTGAGTTATTTATCTTCTTATCTGTAGCTTTATTTGTATTGAAATAAAATAAAATATTTTTATTATTCTCTTTTGCTCTTATTTATTTGGGAGTGGACATTTCTTTTTGTTTCTAACAAAAAGAGGGAGAGACTATGCAAATTATCTCAAAAAGGGAATATAAAAATGCATATCTTTAACTAATCAGGGGGTGAACATTCTAAATAATTAGGAGGAGAATATATATAAAACAAGACAGGAAAACATTAGAAGATAGCTACTCGCGGAATGATTAAATGTTGCAAACATTTTTGATTTGCATACATTCAAGGAGAAATTATCTTTTATGAGATAATTTTTAGTAAAGTTTTATCATCATAAAAAAGGAGAAGAATATTGATCATGTCAAACAAAACTTGATTAAAGATTATCTACTAATGATTGTTGCCAAGATTTTATCATGTAGAATCAAGTTGTAAGTCTTCAGAAAAATGAGCATAGAGAACATATTCCATGGCGACGAGGCTTGAGCAAACAAAGAAGCAAAAGACGAAGTATCACTAATAGACAAAACATTAATGAAAAGGATTCAACTATAATCCATTCGTTTGTCAAAGTGAAAGATTATATCTAACAAATGCAAAATAGTATGCATACAATAGACTTCATCTATCACAAGCAAGTCACTAGTTAAGACAATGGTCTTCTGATGCGAATAGATAAAGTATTGAAGATCTTCCAGTGAAGCAAATGATTGTCTGTTGTCAATAGACAAAGCAGAAAAGTAAGGATCATATGGTAAAGGACTTCATCCATCATAGTTAAGCCAATGATCGTCTAATACCAATAGACAAAGCTGAGAAATAAAAATCATATGGCAGAGCGAAAAAGTTCATCTGGTGAAGCAAGAAAGTTTTTTTTATTGAAAGATAAACTCAATAGATAATCCAACACATGAAGCTGTGAAGAAAATTTGTCTACTCTTTGAAGCTTAGTCTGTCACTTATAACTGAAAATCAACAGACGAAGTACTAAAGAAATAAGATGTTCGCGCTTCTATAGTTCAACAGATAAAGCAATGGAAAGGATTATTTTTTGCCAGCAACGGAAAGGATGATTCCTCTGCTACTCATGAAAGATAAGCCAAAACATGAAGAAACTTTGTCTTATGAATGATGGATAGATACTTCATCTGTCATAAGTAAAAGATGAGCAATGGTTAGGATGAATCGTTGGTGTCTACTTAGTATTAATAACATTCTTTCCATATTGATGAAAAAGTCAGCCATTGCAGCAAACCTCAAACAGAGCTTATTAAAAAACTAGAAATCATCTTCTCCAAGGTCAGCATTGTAAGCATTTCAACATATGAGGATTAATCAAAAGTCAGAGAATTTAAAATATGCCAATCAGAATGTCTTCTGTCATTAATGGAGCTCACCTACCACTAACGACTAGAATTCAAAGGAGTTATAAATGAAGCATCGTTGAAGCAAGAGGACCAAACCAAGTATTCAGAAAATCATTCAAAATCCTCTTGAGAGCATTTACTAATCTAAGCTAAACCTTCTACAATCCTTCAAGAGTCAAGAGCCTTGCATTCATACCTTCCTCAACTTTCTTCGAAGGCTCTCAACTACCTTTGGGAAGATCATTTACTTTTGCAATCAATTTTCAAAAACCTTCCCTTGTGCTTATTGAGATATACTTGTGCTTAAACTTTTGATATTCATTCTTTGTAAATTCCTTGAGCTAGTAGTTGAAACTAGATTAAGAAGAGCTGTGATTGTCTGAGTGTAAACAAGAGCTATTTATTCATGCCCCCTAGAGCTAGAATCTAGAAGTGTGTTGTGAGCACTGTTTATGCTCCCTAGAGCTAGAATCTATAAGAGTGCTGAGAGTACTATTGTATTTCTGCTATTGGGAATAGTGGAACCCAAGACACTAAGAGAAAAGTGTTCTTGGAAGAGTGGAGTAGAGTGTTTACTCAAATCGCTATAAAAGTTATTGTGTCTTATTTATTTATGTATTTTGTTGATTAAGTGATTAATTACTAAAGGGACGATTAATCTTAAAAGGGTTGAGAAATATTTTCTAAGTATTCAATTCACCCCTCCCCTCTTGGGTTTTTGCTTAATCTTCGAGACTAACAATCATGACTATACTTTAACTTATCATGACTATTATCACTCTCATCACATCTCGCCTTATCATTAAGGCATCCATAATCAAATATCGTTTTCATTTTTAAGTCTTATCTTATATGTTTCATACGAATCTATTTTATATCTTCTACTTTCTCTAAACTCCACATCCAAACCCCATCTAGACATTCCAGTCAACTAGGCTTCTCAACACCAGGCCATCCAGGCCTCCACCTTATATGGGTGTCAAGTCATACTAGCTGGCATTTAGCCAAACCCTAGGCCATTTGGGCCTCCACCCTACATGGATGTCACCTTATGTCCACACTATCATGGCATCCATGCCATGCTTCAGGCCATTTAGGCCTCCATATAATATCTGGCCATGCAAGCCATGCCTCTAAGGCATATCTAATTCAGCCTTTCGGGTCATCATGCCAATCAGGCGTATCACATCAGGCCATTTGAGCCCTTCATCCATTCAAGCGTATCCAGATTAGGCCATCCTTTCCGTTTTCCAATTTATGATTGGTTATCTGTATCACCCTGGCTACAAAGGTGTTGGATTCATGGTAGCATTATCATTCCTGCTTATGACATCCTGCCTTCATTGCAGCTTTAAGAATGTCAAGTTTTTGCCATCTCTATCTACTAAGGGACTCATGTGTACTGTTGCCTTATATGTCTCATCGACACCATCATAATAGTTTTTCTGAGTTAACCACCAACTCATTGGTTAAATAATGATGGTTTCATGAGCTTACCATCAACTCACTGGTTTCTATGCTTACCAGTCAACTTATGCACTGGTGGTTTTCATGAGCTTACCACCATCTCACTGGCAGACATTATTATATCAAACTCAAACACATCTTTATCATCATAAAATTGTTAATCAATAGTATATTTGTACTATCAAAGCATGCTCATATTCATTTCATTTCATTCATTAACAACTACATCAGTTTAACTCATATGGAATTTCACATAGTTCATTAACACTCCACACTTCATTCCACAAAATCCATTAGCAATTCAACTAATGACAATGCTATATGATTCATACATTTAAACTGTATATTATTATCATACATTCTCTTATTCAATCACACTCATCAACATACAAAATTTCACATATTTAAAATCACACATGTTCAAAAATAACTTTGTATACATCATGCCTCATGCTAGCATTAACACATAATTTCATAATATTATGCTCATAACCATAGCATTTCCCATTTCATGACAGTGCAATATGCACTCCTATCTCAATGCATACATTCACATCATTAACACATACATTATACTCTATCTGAAGGACTCAAAGAGCTAATACAGTTATGTTAACACTGTCATTATTACTAAACATCAATTTAATCCATATAAGACTTTTAATTCATAATGGTTACAAAAATATTTTAATTATCATACCTTTGGAATTTACTCAAATAGCCAAAGTCTAACATAACATTCACATTTTCCATTAATCTTATCAAATCTTGAAATGCACCATAATATAATCACTAATCGTAATCACAATTTAATCCCAATAGGGTCTAAAAACCTTAGTTAGTCTATGACCAACAATCAAGTTCATATAACATTGTCTTTTTACAAACATTATCATTTTCATAAAACCCAAACCAGCTTTACTCACCAATGCTATAACTTTACATAAGCATGCTATTCAACATCAACTAGATCATATATGCAAATCAGATAGGATATATATTTTGATTGACCATTTTCCCAATGTATCTTTCAGCATAATGATGGCATCAATTGGGTGTCACTCAAACTCTGATAACACAATTTATAACACAACACATATGCAATCTCAATAAATTTAAAGTATAACAATTCCATAACATATTATACAACCACAGCATATACTAATACCAATACTAATGCAACATTGTTAACCAATGACAATACAATATTAATTTTATATTTAGGATCCATACTAACTCCCAATCCAAATTATGCAATTTAATTCCATGCTACCATCCCTATATGTCTCATCATCCATCCATCACCAAATCAATGTCACACATACAAATGGACTACTATCATGTGGCCAATACAAGTTACTAAGATAGTACCCAATTAGCTCTACTCTTATTTAAATCACCATCATCCCTATTTTAGCAGATATATGTCCATTTCATTCATTTTGTCCATATGGTCTTTACAAAGTATGTTACCATACTATTTCCAAACTAATGTATCCAATTAATCAACATAATTCACCTGCGAGTAGCTAGTAGTATCCTCGGGCGGCCTACAATCAAGTGGACTCAGCTACAAACCAAGTGGAGCGGACACAACTAGAATCAAATGGCATCAACCATGATCAAAGTGGACTCAGCCATTGACCAAAGGGACTCAACTCTCTTACAACTCTGGTATACTCCGGTCCACCCCTATAATCTTAGCTACGAATGTTACAATATCCATGACAACATTATCAATGCCATGTATGGTATTTTGCCATCACTGTAACCCAAAGACTATAAGTTCTCCATCCACACCTATGAAATAAGCAAAGAATTCCAATACCATAGGCTAATCAGACCTCTTTACCATCAATGACGACATCACCAAACAAAGCCCTTTCAGGGCCAATATCCCAAATAACCAAGTAAGCCAACCCAATAAGCATCAAACCCAAATATTCACACAAATCACATTCTAGTAGACATCCAATCCTCAAATACATATTAATTTCTACTCCAAGAGGCATCCAAATACAAGCATGTACCTTAGTCATGCATCCAAGCTTCAATCAATTGACCAAATATCCAAATTATCGAATAACCAAATGGCTAAACCTTATTCAAATAGTTAAACCCAAACCAAAGCTAGCCTCCACAACATTCACATCTTCGTGCCATCCTGACACCATACAACCTCCAATTATCCTATCACCACACAAACCCAAATGCTCCATGGTCATATCATACAATTGTACTTTACACATATACCAAGTTTCATTCATCATATATTTTAGTCAAAATAGTGCAATCATTTAACTTATAGTCCATAACAAAATTCAATGTCAATCAGTTTCCAAAACTAGCATCCAAACTCAATTACATAACAAGTGTATTTTAACTAATATCCAAATTCAAGCATGCTATCGACCTTAGTCCATGAAACTTTCCCAATCCAAGCATGCCTCAAATTCCCAATTATTATCAAAGCATGTCTCAAATTTTCTAGAAAATCACTAAACTCAAATTCATATCGCATTAAATCATTAACTCAAGTAATCTGGACTCATAGTAACATTCAATATCAATCATATGAGAAAATACAAAATTTCATCAATTACATTAGCAATCTGGCAACTCAATTCAACTAGAGTGAAATTAAATATCAATCAACACCACCATGGCACACATGCTAATTCATTCAAATCTTCCTGCTCACAAGGAAAGTTATTCAATCATGCCTAATCATACCATTTATCACAACTAAGATTTATTAAGGGGCATGCCATGTCCAATCAAAGTAATCAAATAATCAACCTAGTTTACCCAATCACTTTAACCGAAGGAATCCAAAGATTCCGTCACGAATTAATCTAACAAACCAAACTTAATCCAATTACCAATAATTATTTATGAAACTTCACAGTTTCATCATTCTAATTTCAAATACATTGTAATTCTAACATTTATACATTCATATATGGTGCACATAGAGTCACTACCATGCTTTCCTGCACTACTCTAATTATAATCAAGATATATCACATTTGTTCTATCACAGCATGATCATGTTCATTTCATATTCATGTCCTTTATACACTCTTATATCAGTTCACAATTATCATATACATGTTCTCCTTGTCCTTACTCATGCCTTCAAGGTACAACTAACATTTCCCCTCATATTCTAATGTTTGTCTATCTTTCCCATAAGTGTATAAATTTGTATTAGCATGTCCTGATCTATTTCTTCCAATAATCATTACCATCATGATTCTGGGCTTAGTGCTCTTACACAGATGAGCAGGACATATCACATAGAAAAGTCACTAGGTTATGATACCATCTATGACACCCCGTACCCCCACCCTATGTGTTTGGACCATTCCATACCGAGGCCGATGCGAGACGCTACCATTCCCCATTTTCTTAAGGGAAATCTTCTCATAATCCCATAATTTCCCAATCTTTAAGGGAATATCCTACAACAATTAGCTGACAAAGTCTACCCTGTATTATATGAATATAAACCTGTACATTCATCATATAAAATTTTTTAATGTTCAAATCAATAATTTCTAATACAAAACATAATTATTAACAATAACATTAACTATAAATTCATTAAACCCTTCTAACTTACCCACAACCTAGGACCTACTTTGCCCCATGATGGCATACATAACTGAAATAATTTACATCTATCCACCCATACATTATGCCATGCGAATCATTTGACATCCATATATGTACCCAGTATGCATCTCTACTTAAATTAATACAATTTTGAATGAATACACATACAACACAAGAAATTTCAAGTTGTAATTTCTACAAAATATAGTGCAATCCACAAACTCAATTAATATCTTCCATAGCTTCCTTGCTTGGCCTATCCACTAAAAATGTAAAAAATAAGGCATGAATCTAGGCAACTCATTAAGCAAGCACAAATAATTGAAAACAATAATAAAATAATCGCAGCATGTTCTAAACTAGTAGATAACTACATATATCAGAATGCAATCTTATAAACATATAAATATAATCATGAGGCATATCCTCATCATTCCATTAAACATTCTATATTATTCAATCATTTCTCTATCATATTTATATCATATTTCAACATAATCGCGCTCTAACTCTTATATCACAATAGAGCCAAATAGGTCATTCATATCCAAACTATACTAGAATAGTGTCATTCCGGCATAACATATATTTATCCTATTTATGCTACTTCGGCACATTACATCGATGCCATCCAAGAACCACATATATCATATTATAACTATGCTATTTAGGCATAACCTAATTCATATATATTCTTATATAATCTAGTGCTCTTGGTATAGTCACAATCCCCATTCATATATCTATTAGGGAATACTCACTTAATTAAACTAAGCACAATTATGTTTTTATGCAAAACCCCCATGTTTACTATTGTTAAGTTACAATTCACAGCAATACATCATGCATAATCACATTTAATCAACTCCAAATCATGCCATAACTATTGTAATCAAGTTATTCATCAAATCCCCTTATCAATTACATGGTTTAATACCACTGTTGCCCCTAGGGTTACTGTTCACAAATGGGGCTAATGCATAATCATGAATTTTCATGCTCAAACAAACCCCAATACATTATTAAGCATGAATTACTCATTTTCCCCATGATTATTACACAATATCATGAAATTTTCAAAATTCAACTATTCACCAAAAACCCTAACTGTGTATAAACCAACATTTTGGTTGGAAAAAGGCAATTTAATAAAGCTAAAACACTTTAATCTAGACATTAATCATTTTACTCTAAAATTTTGGTCTTAATTTCACTATTTCCCCAAATTTCACTATTCATCTTCACCCAAAACCCTAGTTAACATAAAAATGCAATTTTGGATAGGGAAAAGTGATTTACCTTGGTATTCAAGCATGACTTCCTTCTATGAACAAGAATCTAAGCTCAAATCCTCCAAATCTTCCATCCAATTGCCGAAAACCACATTTCTTCCATTTCCCACCGTCACAGTTAGGAATACTTGGCTTTGAATATAAGAATGATGGGTTCTCAATAATAAACATGTAAATCCCTAGCTAAATGGCACAAAAAAGGGTGGAATCATGGGTCTTAGGCATGGGGAGAAAGAAAACAGAACGGGGAAGGGAAGAAACACAACAAAATAGCCAAAAAATTGGGCCACCCATTTTTATCCTTCGATTGGTACCAACGCCACCAGAGCCGACATCCTGGTGCCCGTCCATCTACCCACAACCTTTGGCCCATTTGCTCCGGTGCCATGGCGTCACTTCGTTGGCTCATCTTATATTTTGCTATTTTCTCCCTCTTTTTTGCCATATATTTTGCTCATATATTTAAACCATAATATTTTTCATATATTTTCTAACATTAAATACATAACTAATCCTATTTTTATACATCATCAAAATGCATATACATCTAACTCATGTCCAATTACTTCATCTCATAAAATACAACTTTACATTTTAGTTCATTTTCAATTACATTAATGCTAAAGTATAAATTTGACACCCCTATTGTTACAATTGTGGCTCTATACTTAGAAGTTAGTTTTCAAATACATCATTTAATCAGAATGTATAATTTTTGCATGTTGTGGAGCAAGGATAATTGACATCTATATTTGAGCACATAATATGATGACTCAATAAAGCGTAGTGCAACCATACGATTCAACACACATACATTCTAAGCATATTCAAGCACACTAATGTAAGGCCCTAAAAATTTTAGATATGTAAGTTTTAATTTTTTGTTCATTTTTGTCGGTTCGACATGAAGTATATTGGAGTATAATTAAAATTTTGAGAAATTTATCATGGAAAACTTATGGAATTGACTGGATTATTAATATAAATATGAGGATGAGGTTGAGAATGTATCAAAGTATGTTAAATAAGTGATTTAATTGAGAAACAAATGAATTTAAATGTGTAGAGCACCGGATGTGTATATATTAAAAATATTGAATTTTATTATACAAAAATTATAAAAATGGATGAAATATCCATAATAATGTGATATGAGGAGGACACACATTAACCAATGGTTAATAAGTGGAGAAAAAAATGTAGGTAGAAAGTTGAAATACCGAGCATGCTGGTAAATTTTAGTAAATTTCAATTTAATTTAATTTTAATTAGTAAAAATAAATTAAATTATGGGAAATGGCATGTTTAATAAGTGATAAATTAATGTGGGCATATATCTTACAAAGTGGGTAGCCCTAATATGTCAAAAGACGAGATTAAAGGAGGTTTGAAAAATCTTCATAGAGGTGCACTTGTATGACATGATATAGGGCAGTAGACTACCCATCTATTTATGCAAATAAGAGATAGCAACAACTTTTCTCCCATCTCATTTTCAAATATGAACCATTGCTACTCAAAAATTTAGCCATTTTCACCTCTCACAATTCACCAAATTAACCTATTTTGCTTAGGAGAAATTCATGGGAATCAAAGTTAGGGTGATTTGCAGCTAAAGACATTGATTTTCTCTTGGATTCAAAGATTGGCAGCTATCCAAAATTGAAGATTTGCTGCTAATTGGTGGGACCCACCAAGGAAAACTCAATTTAAAGGTAAGGACTTAGTTAAAACCGATTGATGATGGTGTTTATGGGCTTGATTTATAAACATATTGCTGAAATTTTTGCTATGGAATAACCCTAGATTAATTAGGATTTACTAGAGTTTTAATGATGAATTACAACTATAATTAGTAATAATTATGTGCAATTATTGATTAATCAAGTTAGGACATGTATTAACTACAATGGGAATGGAATTTAACTACTGGAAAATTGTTTAGATGGAAGAAAACCTTACTGTCTAGAAATTGTATGGGCTGATTTTAATGGAATTTAGCTAAGTAATTAAGCCAAATTGCTTGGGATAAATCATGGCTTAATTAAGGTTCTAATATGATAATTAGTGGGCCCAAACAGATTTCATATTGAAGGAAATTAAAATAGACAACAAGGCATTGAATGTAGGACTTTAAATTGGGTTGATGAGCGTGTGTCATAATTTACTACAATGTTTATTATGTATAGGGATGAGTTTTAGATGATGATTAAAGGGTGATTAAGGGATATGTTCCAACATTAATTACAGTGACAAAGCATTGGAAATAGGTTGTTTATTGCATTGAAACAGAATGTGTGTATTGCATTAAAATGCCTTATTAAGTACCTATCTTGAGCTTGATTAAAACCCTATAAAAAAGTTTAATTTTGTGAATATAAAAATATGGGGTCATTTTATATATGATGATATGAAATATGAGAATTTTCATGAAAAATTTCAAACATTAATAGTTCCAAAAAAATTAGGAAAATAAATACACAACAATTCGCCTACTGCCCATTTTACCAATTTTTGTTAATTTTTGTATTTTATTTTTTATTCCATAAAATTAAGTCATTTTGACCTAAAATTTTTATATAAATTCTACTATATTATTCTTTAATCTATAAAAAAAATTTTAGATGAAAATAAATAGCAAACTTTTTTATATAATTTTTATATTATTTTATTTTATTTTGCTAAATTTAAATTATTTGTATATGATATTTTGGTCATAAAATTTTGATACTATATGGAACCTATGAAAAAAATTTGGATAAAAATTAGATGGATAAATTAGAAAAAAGGAATTTTATTTAGAATTTTTGTATATTTATTTTAACCCAGGGAGTGTCGATATTTTTGGATTTTGGTTCCTGGTTGGCATGGAGCCCTATGTGGCTCATATATTCATTTTATGATGATCATGGGGCCGACATGTATCCGTCATGTGTTGAGGAGTGGCCTAGTTAGCAAAGGGGCGGTTATCTGGGCAGCAGCGTGGCCGGGCGCTGCTATCGACCTAGATAGCCTGTGTTCTTTGATTTAACCTGAGTAACTAATGTAAGGGCATTTAGTGGTGAACTGGTACTCTTATGAGATGATGAGGGTGGGGTGGCACTATATACAACATTGTGGTTGTATGGGCCTGGCAGGCTTCTAGTTGAGATGGACTTGACGCACTATAGAGTGAAAGAGTACTATTTTGGATTTGGTGTGCCTCCTAGGGTGGAGTAGGTGGATGATGGTAGTGCAAAAATAAAATTATGTAAAATGCAAT
>JAYJMB010000733.1:0-17630 GCA_036873735.1 Pouteria campechiana | reverse complement strand
CTTGCGTAAATGATATCCCAATAAAGTATGCATATTTTAAGTATATCTTTCTATATTTCAAACTACCTATACTAGAAATATCATTAGCATAAATCAAATCTTAAGACGAGTTTTATTGTCATCAAAATTATACAACCCAACACATACAACTTACATAACAGGCAGTATAATAATTACATCCATTATCAACTCACAACTAACTCCTACTCCTTCTTGTTACCTTGCGAAATGCCCTTTTGGAGCATTTTTTTCCTTTGAACTGCCTTTACTGCTTACAACATCTGGATTCCTAAAGTCACTCACAAACGAGATTTTCCAAAATTCATAGGAACTTTGCTTGAGAAACCTGCCGCTTCATCGTCACTACTCTGAACACTGTGATACGACTTCCTCATGTCTTTAAGCTCACTTAACAACTCGTTTGCACTGGTTAAGCATGATACAAAAGCCTTTTATCCCCACCAACCTCAGAATGGACAGATCTAAGAGATGTCATCAAGTCTTCAGGTATCACACTAAAAGGATCGATCCCAGATGATATAATGACTGGCAACTCCAAACCCTTACATGGTTCTCTACAAAACCTTCGAATCAAAAATGCTGGAGGAAGCTCAATAATATTTAGTTATCGAGGTATGACAAATAGGTGACGACATACTATACCAGTTGATTTTCCAAACCCTTTAATGGGGCTGAAGTCCACAACACGTGCATCTAGTTCGTACTAAGGATTATCAACCTCAAATACCAAGCTACCTTCTTCATCCCCAACAAATTTATAGTGTACGCACCAATTTCAAACATCTTTTCTTGCATGTCATAGAAGTTTGTACAAGTGTACATATTGAATACTGACTTTTCCATTAACATAGATGTCTTCTTATCGAAAACCTCCTTAAGTCTTCTTATCAGCTTCTACTTTATCAATTTGCCTACGTATCAAGGCCCACTCAAATTGCTTAACAAAATCAACCAATGATATTCTGCAACCTGTGTAATGATCAACAAAAGAGTGGAATATCTCACTGTTTTGAATAGAGCACATACGAAGGAATCTTGTAGACTTATGCTATATTGGTACCCATTTTTCACGTAAGTAATAAAAATTGCTAAGCCATTCATTCTCACTGAAACCATACATGCATACAAAATTATTCCAATTGGTCTCAAAGTCTTCCGGGTTGACACTATTGTAAACACATCTTTCAAAGTCACATTGAAAATGAATGTGCTCTCTATGCCGCTTTACCAACTTCTCAGGAGCCTTCTTAAGTATATGTCATAAACAAAATCTATTCATGGTAAATGGGAAAGCCTCATCTTTAGCAAATAAAATTGCCTTATCTTGATCATAAATCATAGCAATAGGCAACAAACCACCCATGCAATCCCGAAAGATACTGAATAACCATACAAATGAATCTATAGTCTCATCAGTAAAAAGTCCACATCCAAATTCAATTGTTTGTTTATGATGGTTGACACCGACAAATGGTGCAAAGGGCATCATGTATTTATTGGTTTTATAAGTGGTGTCAAAACAAAGCACATCATGAAATGCAATAAAATCAAGTCTTGACTGCCCATCAGCCCAAAAGATTGATGATGGCTGCCCAATTTCCTTTTTCCTAATAGATAAAAAGAAAGGCACAGTCTTTATCTTGCTTTTGAAGTAAATATTCACACATTTGAATAACATCTCTGCCTACTAACCGCCGATTAGAACGACCCATTGCATTTTTTACATCAACTTGCGTAAAGGTTGGCCTTCCATTCTCCGTTATAAGTCAAAAGCTGTTGTGGCCCAACCTGAACATTTCTGCAACATTCAAGAAACTTCTCCGTCTCAACATCAATATGCCGATGGGATCTAAAGGAACATACTCTCACTAACATTTGCAAGCTCATGAGTGTGTTCCTCCACAAATCCAGTAACAACCCACATCGGACTTTTCCTCTTGAATATTTCCATGCGAGCCTGTAGAGAACCCTAGCTGAGGGACGTGGCCTTTTTTGCCCATCATTTTCAGGTATTGCTTCAGTTTTCAACTTCTGTTGTAGCTTTACTCCTTGTCTAGAACAAACAAAACGTCTCCAGACAATGCCCCCACCGGAGCGAAGAGTAAGATTTTGGCCCTTGCATATACTGAAACCAATCTCCTCAGCATAATTGTTGTGAACAATCCTCGCAGCCTCCTCATCCGAAAATTCCATTCCAATGTGGGGCTTAACAGGTGTAAAACTACAACCACCAGCATGTTCTTTGGTAGCATCCTCACCCATTGCCTATTTACTAAAGTTACATTAAAAGTAACAGATTTAAATCATGGCTGGTAAAACATCAATTATCCAAAATGTTACTTTTTCCTAAATGCAAAAACGTAAAAGAAAAATATATACAACTACCATGCTGCGGATTAAACAACTCTGCCTCCGCACAAGAAGAAAACAAAACAATAACAGAGCATTCAACATAGCCAGGATTAAATAGGTTCATCTGCTTACCTAGGATAAAGATGGTGAAATGGCTCAGAGAAAAGTCGATATTGCTGCTAAAACTCCCTTTCAGAAAGAAAAAAGAAAAAAAAAAAAAAAAAAAAGGAGGACAAACAGAAAATCTGAAAAAGAAGACAACTCTATAGACGAGCGAGTCGACCAGCAAAACACAATATTGTTGCTTGACGACGGCATAAAAGAATAAGACGAAGAAGAAAGGGAGATCAATGCTTGCTTCGTGAGAAGAAAATGGCTGCCTAGGCTGTCTGCTTGCGCGAGAAGAAAAGGGCTGAATGCGAAGCCTCCGTACGCACCGAAATTGCACTTACATCTCTCGGCTGCCACTGTATTTTCTGGATTACAAAATACCGAAAATACCCCTTCAGGCGCGCTCAAATATGAGCCATTCAAATTAATCCAACGGTGACGATGGCACTTTTACGTTAAGGTAACCGTCAAAGTGGACTTATTGGATCCGGATTCCAAGGTATGATTGGGTGGTTGCAAGAAAACATTGTAGAATACAATCGGACTGTCATCAATGGACCTCCATCCTCTTCCATGACACAAAGCATTTAATTGCTATACCCATCACCTTATCATGATTCACAACAGAATTAGAAAGATTCGCCACATGCGGTATGACACACCAATTCATTAAATTTATTTATAAAACAAGGCTACTTATTAATAAAATTTCACCCAAATACTCTCATGGCGACTACATGGCATGGTTGATATACTAACTAATTACCAAAAAGAACTATTTGTTCATGTTATGAAATAAATAGAATAATCATTTAACTAGAATGCTCCTGTACAATCAGAAGCTTGTATGAGTTTCTGCCTCGCCCCGACCACCGACCAAGCTCACCTATCACACAGAAATGGGGAGTCTCATCCCTAATAATCGAGTTTCACACGATCTCGACGACCTCGTCTTGTTTTATTTTAAAGTGTAACACTTGATGTAAGAAAAACCCATATTTAAGGTTTCCGAAGTAAACTATCTATGTTGCATGACAAACCTCTACGACCACAAAGAGCCACATCTTTTTTTTCTTTTCCTTTCTTTTATTTGGTGTGTAAAAATTCAAGCCTTCCTTATTAACAACCTGCTTGAATCGTCATCCACCCCTAGTCAAAAGGCCAAAAGCCCCATTCAACACGTGTCTTGACTTCATCCTTCATGGCTTAAGCCCCATTCTCATCGCGCTCAAAACGCTTGAATCCATTGCTTGTTGACGTAACGGAAAAGCGAGAAGCAAAATGTCTGACAAGATGCAAGATGCCAGCTACAGAGCCGGTAAGGTGAGTCGGTGAGTCACTCTTCCAACCAACTTGATTTGAAGTCCACCACATTCGCTATTCATGCACGACCGTGGAAATGATGGCACATGCAGATTGATAATACCTTGATAAGGTGATGGTTCACCACATTTAAGTGGATGAAATCTGGCCGGATCCAAGCCTCCTAATGACAGGGTTTGAACTCTTGCCAAAAAACCCAGCCGACCTTGTCTTAAGAAATGTGCATAGAATGGTGATACATGGATAAGAGTCCTTGATCATAACAGACGAATGCATTAGTATAAATCAATGGATCTTGTTACTAATGGTGCTCCTTCCTTTGGTGTCAATTTTATTCAGGCGAAGACAGATCAGACGGTAGACAAGGCATCGAACATGGCACAGTCCGCCAGGGATCTTGCCAGCAGGTTCATAGCACAAAGCAGAAATCTCCCTTCTACAAAAGTTTCTATCTTGTATGTATGCGCTGATTGTTGAACATTCATGCCTCGGAATGGATCCCTTCCTGGGATGAGTTGGGGCCCACATTGGCCAGACTTTGATCATTACCCATCACTGTAAAAGACAATGTTGAGAGGTCCTACTAGTGCTGGAAGTGTATCCACCCAATAGTCAGTCTATACATCAGACAAAATGCATAAGATTTAGGGGTTGTTTGGTTGGATGGAATGGAATGAAATTAGAACGGAATGGAAAAATATACCAATAATGTCAACTATAAAATGAATAAAGTTTATAATGATAAAAAATATAGATAATAATAGAAAATATATAATTAGTGTTAAAGATATATGCCACATCCATTTTAGTAATTTATATTTTCCATTACATTCCACTCAATCAAACATACCCTTAGTTTGGCCAACTTGTTTTTCATTTTAGGAACATCCAAATCTGTATTCTTTTATCTTTTTTGCCGCGTATAGGCTTCCCAACAGGTGCGGGAAGCAGCTCAAGGGACCGCTGAAGCTGGCAAAGATGCACTGGGAATGAACAAATGAGTTTTTTTTTTTTTTTTTTTTTGTCTTCTTTTTCTCTAGAGTCGATCGGCCTCTTGATTTGTTTTTGCACTGACCGCTTTTGCGGTTCTCCTTTGGTTGAAGCGCTTTTTGTAAATAAAGTGGACATGGTTTAGCTGCCACCAGAAAAGAGAGGCTTCCCTGCCTGATGTATTTGGCATTTGATTAAAAGGCATTTTGTTTCAAAATTTTGAATTAACCACTGATTTATTGTACGCTATTCATTCTTCAGCAAAAAATGGTGCCATGACTTTCCAATCCTGCAAGCTTGTATACCAGTTCAGACATTGCCTTCTAGAATAAGGCCATTTACAAAGCCTAGAAGATGAGCATGGGAGTTCCATAGGTTCAATTGGTTGTTACAGTAGAAAATCATGGAGGAGAGAAAAAAGCTAATAAATAAATAAAGAGAGCTTACTCTTAGACCAGGTAGGGCTATTGAAGGCTTGGATAAGTGATTGGCTTCAGACAGGACTAGGGTAGTGGAAACCAAGGTAGTCAGTCCCCATTAAAGTTCGTATTCTGCTTTGCCCTAGACCTGCTCATTAGGTGCTCTAGATCATCGTAAGAAGATATAGACAACTAGAAAATCAAACAAAGTGTGATGATCTCTGGAATTAGAAAACAGATAAAATCAACAAGCCATCTTGAATATTTAAGTTCCCACAATGTATCTCACAGGCACACAGACTTTTCCTCCACTGGGATACCCAACTATTTGGAGGCTATGTAATGACCTGAATCCCTCTCCTCAGGGTCATTAGTAAAACGAAGGTCATTCTAACATATCTCCTTTCTTGCAAGAACCGAATGGAACACATTAATCAATTGCTAAATGCTGGATGGTGTTAGAGCTGGCATGAACAATGAATTTCTTTTATTTTTAGGTTATTCAATATTTGTAATTTTCTGTTGGTTCTTGAGAGGGCAGAAGAAATGGCAAATGTTATCATGCAATCCATAGCTGGCATGAACAATGATTTATTATTATTATTATTGTTAGGTTCTTCAAATTTTCTGTTGGTTCTTGAGATGGCAGAAGAAATGGCAAATGTTATCATGCAATCCATCTTTTTGAAGCTAGTGCTTCAGCATAGCTTAGGATGCCTTTAAGTTCTTGTCACAAGACTGAAAATTCTGCAGGAACACAATAGCAGTAATCCAATTCAGCTCAACCAATGACAACTATTTTAATATGCAATCATTTTGTGTTGACATACTTGTACACATAAATCAGCTGATTCTTTATGCTTGTAATAAGCAGAAAAACAAACATGGAGAGACCAAGTGATTTCCACAGAATAGGCTGATAGCATAACATTGATCCCATGTCATTCCTGCAGTTATGCATGGTGTTTGGAAAGTCTGCAATGTCCATCTTCACATGTTTTTCATATCATCTGAAAATTCCTGCAGATCCTTCAAACTAGCAGAGAAGCCTGTTGAAACAAATGGGAAATATGTCTTACTAATTTCACTCAATTTTTCACTAAATCCATGAAGTAAGAAATAGGTTTAATGTGGAAATTATCCTTACTATATAAAATAGATTGAGCTTTGTTTGGATTGTAAATCCTCTCAATTCTATTCCGTTCCATGTTCTCCCTTCTCTTGGCATTCATTTCTTGCAGTTTTCTGTGCAGCTCAGCTGCAGTTTTTTCCGTTTCTGTTCAAAATGAACTATCATCAGAGATTTGCAGATGACTGAACATGTGCGCATTGCTTACTTGTTATATTGTCAAAAAAGTCACGTTTTCTATCAGTCTCCAAGAAAATGATGAATCATTTTACTTCTAAAGGCAGTGCGCATGGTCTGAGGGGAGGTGGGGGAAAGCACGAAAGTGCATTTCAGGAGGGGGGATCCCATATCGGTAAAGACAGAGCAAACACTGTGCACAACCATTCGTATGCTTCAAGCGAATGGAGAGATGTTGCTACTGCAGTTAAGAGTATAATTCCCTCTTATCTCCAATTCAGTCATATGTTCATGCAACCCTTTATAATGTTCCACGAATTTTTAAGGGTATTAGAAATAACTAAATCCTAGAACTTCAAAAACAGAAAAAAAAATTGGTCCCAACCACCAAGATGGAATTTAAAATTATCTCAATCATAGGCTCAGTCATGGCAAAGTTCTGCTTAGAAAGAAGAAACGATCTGGTTGAGAAAGGTTTACCAGAATTGAGCATAATTTTGCTATGCCATTCATTAACTAGGTTGAGAGGCTTGAGCATAATTTTGCTATGTCATTCATTAACTAGGTTGAGAGGCTTGAGCATAATTTTGCTATGCCATTCATTAACTAGTTTGTGGAATGAATCACTACTACAGTGTAGCTTGCCAATGATCTCCTAATCTCTTCAAGGATAAGCAAGATGTTGTGATGCAACACAAGTAGGAAGAAGAGAGAAGAAAGAGGAAGGAACCTCTCAACAGGAGAAGAATGAAAGAAAGGGGAGAAGTATGAAAGAATTAAAGGAAGATTACGCCAAGCAAAAAGCAATCAATGTATTTCAATCATAAAGTGTTGTTTAACCCTAATACAAGCTACCCTATTTATAGACTGAAAGCCATAAAATACGCGTGCGCATAAAATACGCGTAACAAACAAATAAAATACCAAAATACCCTTAAAATCTCTAATCACATAAAGAACCCTAATTGCTACGATTGTACCTAAAATAAGTACAAATTAGGCGCACATCACGATCCCCATCAATTCTCCCCCACTTGAAAGAATGCTCCACTGGAGAATTTACATGATGATACTGATCAAGTAAATTTGGGTCCAATGTCTGAAGTTCCTCTTCAGATATTCATGTAGCATTAATGTCAGGCTTGTTTCTCCATTTCACAAGATACCTATGTAGTTCGCCTAAAGAAGTTATGATCTTATCTTTAAGGATCCTCTCAACCTGATCTGTAGGTGTGAACTGTGATCGGGATAGAGCTGGAACAGAATCCAAAGATGAAAAAACCTCTTGGTTTGGTATCCTTGTAGGTAAAAGAGGAGGCTCGAAGGCACCTCTGTAACAAAATAAATCATCCACATTGAAAGTTAAACTAATCCCTAAATTTGGAGGTAAGTCAAGAATACATGCATTTGATCCTAATTTCTGCAAAATACAAAAATGACCATTGGCTCATGCATGTAACTATTTAAAAGAATTTTCAGGAATCTCTTAGGTCGCATATGAACTATAACATAGTCACCTTTATTAAACTCGTGATGCTTATGGTGTAAATCAGCAATAAGTTTATAAGTGTCATTACTTAGTGCAATTTTTCTTCCTTCAGTGGTATGAACATTATGAATGTGCTAAAAAAATGTGTCAACAGAAGCAAAAACACAAGTATCAGGTGGCAAGGGTACAAGATCAATGGGAGCACGGGGAGCAAAACCTTGGACAATCTCCAATGAGGATTTTCCTGTAGATCTATTAACAGAATTATTGTAGGCAAACTCTACAATAAACAAAAATGAATCCTAAGTAACTAAGCGCTCACCTACCAAACATCCGAGTATCTCCCAAACTTCGATTAACAACCTCGGTTTGACCATCAGTTTATGGATGAAAAGCAGAAAAAAAATTCAGTTTAGTCCCAGAAAGTTTCTAGAAATAGCTCATAAAACGGACATCCCTATCAAATACAATAATAAATGACAATCCATGAAATCTAAAAATCTCCTTGAAAAATAATTGTGCCACATATGAGGCATCAGCAGTCTTTTGGCATGGTAAAAAGTGAGTAATCTTTGAGAATCAATCTACCAACACCAAAATAGAATCAAACCCTCTGGGGGTCTTAGGCAAACCAGAAATAAAATCCATCCTAATGTCTTGCCAACAGGTGTGTGGAATAGGTAATAGTGTGTGCAACCCTATGTTTCTTTTCTTAGCTTTTACTAGCTGACATGTTCAACACATAGACACAACTCTAGCAACATCTTGTTTCAAAGAAGGCCAATAAAATATATCTTCAACTAGGGTTATTGTTTTATCTTTACCAAAATGCCCTGCAATGCCTTTTGTATGTAATTCCAAAATTAAAAAATAACGCAATATTATATTGGAAATACATAGCTTAGAACTCTTAAGCAAATAACCATCCTTAACTACAAAATCAACATATTCTTGACAATTCTCATTGTGCCCCTCTTGAAAAATAATACCAAACTCTAAAAATATGGCATACTCATTCTTCAACCTATCGAAACCTATAACATTGACACTCATAGTTTGAAGGACTGCAACTAAATGACTGAGGGCATCTGTTAGTTTATTCTTAACACCCGCATAATGCTTAAGAATAAAAGTATATTCCTGAAGAAACTCAATCCACTTAGCATGCCTGGTACTAAGTTTACGCTAAAATTGCAGATATTTCAAAACTTGATGATCATAATAAAGTACAAACTTTTGAGGTAATAAGTAATGCCGCTAATACCTCAGTGCTTATACTACTGCATAAAATTCTTTATCATATATCGAAATCTTTGCTTAGCTTCATCAAGTTTCTTACTAAAATATGCAATAGGATGACCTTCTAAAACACCTCCAATACCAACTCCTGAAGCATCATATGCAACCTCAAAAGCTTTTGAAAAATCAAGTAGTTGTAATACAAATGTCTCAATCATTCTCTTTTTGATCTCACAAAATGCCTTAGGTGCTAACTTGGACCATTGAAACTCACTTCCTTTAATGCAATCAATTATGGGAGCCATGGTGGAACTAAAACCTCTAATGAAACGCCTATAAAACTAGCTAATCTATGAAAACTACCAACCTCGTAAAGGAATTTAAGTTCGGGCAAATCTTAAATAGCACTCACCTTAGAAGGATCCATAGTTAAACCATGAACTAAAATATCAAATTCCAGAAAGATCACATTGGTTTGCATAAAACAACACTTCTTGGGATACACATACAACTTTTCAACAAGAAGTGTTCAAAGAACATGTCTCAAATGGGTAATATGATATTTTTTAGAACGACTGTAAATCAATATATTATCAAAATAAACTACCAGAAATTTTTCAATGAAAGATTATAAAATCTGAGTCATTACCCTCATGAAAGTACTAGGTGCATTCGACAATCCAAAGGGCATCACTAACCATTCATACAACCCATCTTGAGTCTTAAAAGCAGTTTTCCACTCATCTCCAATTCTAATTCTGATTTGATGGTATCCGCTTTGAAGATCGATTTTGGAAAACCATTGTGAGTCAACCATTTGATCCAATATATTATCCAATCGAGGTATTGGAAATCTATACTTGACTGTGATTTTGTTTATGGCTTGACTATCCACACACATTCTCCAAGACCCATCTTTCTTTGGAGTTGGCAAAGCAGGTATGGCACATGGACTTAGGCTTTCACGAATGAAACTCTTATGGATCAACTCATCCACTTGCCATTTGAGTTCATCTCATTCCTTGGGATTCATTCGATAATATGCTAAATTTGGCAATTATGATCCCGGAACTAGATCACTAGCATCATAGGTGGTAACTCATTTGGTACTTCTTCAGAGGCCATGTCCCTAAATTCATTCAAAAGATCTACAACTTCTAATGTCTGAACAACACTCCTCTACATAAACACTAAATTTGGACTTTCCTACCAACATCAACACTAAACCCGATTCTCTATTCTCCTTTTCAAACTCTTGCTTAGCCAGAATATGCCAAGGCCTTTTATCTGGGGGTTCAAGAGAAAAAACTTTCTTTTGAG
Source organism: Pouteria campechiana (assembly GCA_036873735.1). Taxonomy (NCBI): domain Eukaryota; kingdom Viridiplantae; phylum Streptophyta; class Magnoliopsida; order Ericales; family Sapotaceae; genus Pouteria; species Pouteria campechiana. The sequence goes on along the minus strand of JAYJMB010000733.1, from coordinate 7,060 downwards.
GTCTTTCTTTCATTGATGATTTGCCTGATCTCAAAAGAATAGATTTTCCATTGTGTCTAAAAACATATGTTTGATTTCCCATAATGTATGACATTCATTTCAAATAACCAAGGACGACTAAGCAAAATATGAGTCATATTCGTCGGAAGAACATTACACCATATCTGATTCTCATAGTCTGCAACTTTAATTGGAACCAAATATCTTTCATGAACAAGTAGTATCGTCTTACCCACCCATGTCACTTTGTACGGTTTAGATGGGGCTCAAATTTTAATTTCATTCTGGTTACACCAACTTTTGATACAACATTCATTGCACTACCCCCATCAATAAGAACCTTGCATATGGCATTACCACACATGAAAAATGCATAAAAATGCTTATACGCTTCCAGTCATCCTTAAAATTAGGAATAGATAAAATGCATCTCATGACACCTACATGCTCAATATCATACTGGTTTTCAACATGCTCTAAGTCTAGATTGTCAGGTTCATCTAATGAATCAACAACACAATCTATTTCCCTCTCATTGTAATCTTTAGTTTTCTCAGTTTCTATTATAAGCATACAATTAGGACAATGTGATGTAGTGTGACCTATGCCATGCAGGGGTATAAATCAAGGTGGGTTCAACCCGAAACCGACTGCCCGAACCCACACCCACACCCGAACCTACATCTACTTAGGGTTAGGGGTGGGAAGGGGGTCAAGCAACCCGCTTCAACCTGAACCCGCATCCCTTTATTAAAAATAAAATAAAAATAAAAATATACCCTAGGAATAATGGTATGGCCACGTGGGGTCGATCCTTACATCTAACTCCAACCCATGTGAAAAGACATTGATTGACATTTTGGAAAGGCTACAAATAAGTTACTTCTAATCGTCCATTCAAAATTATCCATCAAAATGTAGAACTGATCTGAAGTTAAATTTGAGACAGGACTTTCTTCTTTGTTTTTTTTTTTTTTGTTTTTCTTTTTTTTAAGCCTTTTTTACATTTAAAATATATTTGAAATTAGGAAAAGATGAGAAAAAAGTAAATTTTGGAAAAAGGAATGATTCCATGTCAAGGATAATGATTTAAAATTAAATCAATAAAGAGGAATTAAATAAGCGTTCTAGATGAAAAGATAAGTGGTAAGAATTGAAAACAAAGATAATCACTGAGAAAGATAAAATTATTGGGATAATTAAATGATAAATTCATCAAAAGAGGGTAAAAACAAAGAAAAATAATTATTTTAAGAAGATAAAAATGAAAATGCAAATAATGTCCTAGAATATTATATCAATCATGAAATGAATAAAAACAAAATAGATAAAGAATACTAATAAAAATATAGACAATAGTAAAACAAGAAAAGACTATTAAAGTAAGTTGGAACAGATAAATATGATATCAATTTATTATTTATACTTGTAATGCATTTACATCACCAATGGTAAGTTGGTGGATGTGTAAATCTTATATAGTAAATAGATACAGTTGAAAAGGATACGATTATTATAGCAATCTTAATATCATCAAATGTCTAAAGAAATACAAAATGACAGATGTTTAGTCTGTCAATTGCGTGGTTACCATTATGTGAATAGAACTCTTTATTTTCACTTTTTTTCTTTTGATATTTTTTTACTATTGCTTTTGAGACTTCATCAACTGCTTCAACCTATTCATAGTTTTTTTTTTTTTAAATCTGCTTCAGCCTATTCATAGTTTTTAAAAAAAAGAAATCAAAAGAGAAAGTTGTGTTGAATCCACCAAAGTTCAACCCGAATCCGATGTCAACCCGCACATGTAGGGTTAGGGTTAGGGTTGGGAAAATGTCATCAAAGTGAGGGTTAGGGTTAAGGTTGGGAAAAGATTATAAAAATGAGGGTTAGGGTTAAGGTTGGAAAAATATTGTAGAAGTAAAGGTTAGGGTTAGACAAGCTCAAACCTGCCCGACTTACACCCCTAATGCCATGACATTTAAAAGATTCAACCTCAGACATTCTAGGACATGAATTGGATGCAACATTGGAGCTAGCATTCATGAAAAAATTTTAAACAATGTTATTACTACCTTTACTCTGTGAACTCACCCTTTAGTTAAACATTGACTTAGATGTAAATATAGTTACCTGAGTATCCCCAACTTGGGAAGTGATACATCTAAAAGGTAGGGACTTCTGATACTTCTCAAGTTCCAATGCCTTATAAACTGCCTCTTCAAGGGTATATGGAGCATATAAGACTAATTCTCTTTTCAATTCAGGTTTAAAACCATTAATGAATTTAAGACATGTCACCCACCAGTCATGATTAATTTGACATCTCAAGAAGGGATTATAAAATTTCTGATAATACTCAGTGATAGTCATGATTCCTTCTATTAAACTCATCCATTGGTTCATTAGTTGGTCTTTGTGAAAATAGAACACATATTTTAGTCTTAATTTATTTTTTATTTCAGCCCATGTGGTGATATGTACCTCTCTACCCTCTTCTATATCCCTTTTCATAGCTAACTAGTAATATTGAGTAGATCCTATCAACTTTATCTTTACAAATCAGACACACTGGGCATATGTCATGCTATATCATTCAAAGAATCTTTCCAATTCGGTTATCCAATCAATAAAGATGTCAAGATCAAACCGTCCATCAAAATTAGACACATCAACCTTGACCTTTTTTGTGACATCATCATCTCCAAGGATATGTCTACATTCAACTATCATATTCTGTTATGACTGATGTGGGATGTCTTGTAGTTGAACCCTATTTTGTTGCCAAGGTATAGTCACGTATGTATCTCTAACATTTGAAAAATCTTCTGGGTTTTCCACTGGAAATTCTCTACCAAGACCTACATACTAAAGATAACCCCTAAGCGTACCTGGAGGAGGAAGAATACCTTGATGTTGGTGGTGCAATCTTATTAGATTTTGGTTATACCCATTGGGAGAAGTTTGGCCAATACTAAGTCCTTGGAAATCTACCACTGGCTTATCAATAGGACATTTGCCTAAATGTTTGAGTAGAGACTAAATTTGGGCTTCTAATTGCATTTGAAATTGGGTTTGAAACTGGGACAAGGGACTCAGTGAAGTTGGCAATCAGGTTGGCTTGTCCTATGATAAGTTCTTACATTTTTGGGCTAGAGAATCATATTTTTCATTGAGGTGATCACAAGTTTGGGACAATTTCTAAATTGTGCTTGCAAGTTCTGCATTGATAACCATAATGGACTCAATATAAATGAATTAGGATGAATGGATGATACACAACACAAAGATGTATGCCACTAGAAAATAAAATTCACACAAAGTAATGAACTTAAAGATGCTAAATAAATCACCAAATCAAACAGAATAAAAGAAGAGATCTTAACTTGATCAACAGATAAAAGTTTAATTCAAACACAAGTGGAAAGAATCTACCTTTTAAGAAGCTCTAACAACTTTTCTCAAATACCTGTATACCAAACTGCAATTTCTGAAAAAAGGGCTTGCTGAAAATTTTGGAAAAATAGAATTTTTTGCAATTTCAAGCAAAAGCAAAGGTTGTTTTGTAATTTTAGAAAATAGAAGGGCTAAACTATAAATTCTAAAGGCAGGGGCTTTTTTGCAACTTTTTTCTTTTTTTTTGCTTTTCATTTTTAAAGACAAGGACTATTTTGAAATAAGGCAAAAAGGTTTATTTGTAAAAAGTTAAGATAGGAATTTTTTTTATTTCAGCAAAGGTAGGGGTGATTCTACAATTTTCTTGTATAAGTAAACTAATTTGCAAATTTCTGGAATAGAGACTTTTTTGCAAGGCTTAGATTTGGATTTAGTTTCAAACCAAGAGAAGTAGGAGGGGCTGTTTGCAAAAACCTCAAAAAGTCCAAACACCTCATTCATCTTCCTCCTCAAGCTACAGTGGCTGGTGGGTTTTGGAACCCACTGAAGGTTGTCAACGACGGCTGCTATTGACGCTGGAAAGTGGTCAGACAGTTCCAATGACACGAGTTGTGGTTGGCAACACTGGAGAGGATTCCTGATGATGCTAGAGTCGCCGGAATCAAAGAGGACAACCACTGGGGCTATAGAAAAACACTTGGCGACGCTGTAATGTCGTCGAATCTAGAAGCAAAGCCCTCGAAAGTGACTACCAACATTGTGGGTCGTCAGAGCAAGGCCAGTGGTCGCCGAAATCAAGACACAAGGGGTTCGCCAACGCCGGACACGAGGAAGAGACAGGCCAAAGTCGTCAGATTTGTCACGCAACCACGCAATGATGGACTCTAACACTAAGAACCCTGTTCCAATGCCGTGGCTTGCCAGAAACAACAAGGATGGCTTCTGACGGGCTCTACTAACACTACATGTTGCCGAAAACAAGGGAGCCTTCAGAGTGGCCAGAAATCGACGCAAAAGGTGTTGGCTTTACAATGAGTGGTCGTGGAATGGATTTCCAACAAGGGTTACTTTGGATGCTGTTGTAGAAAATGAGTTGCAGAAGATGATTTTCGAACGCAGCGTGTCGTGGAAGATGGGGTCCGTACGTGGTGCAAACATGTACAGAATTACATTGATTAGAGATAAAAGATGAAATTTTCTTTTCACCTAGGGTTTTCTCTGTTACAAAATTGATGCAACACAAGTAGGAAGAAGAGAGAAGAAAAAGGAAGAAACTTCTCAAAGGGCGAAGAAGGGAAGAAAGGGGAGAAGTAGGGAAGAATAAAAGAAGGATTAGGGCCAGCAAAGAAACAATCAATGTATTTCAATCATAAAGTGTTATTTAACCCTAATACAAGCTACCCTATTTATAGACTGAAAGCCGTAAGATACATGTAAAATACGCGTACGCATAAAATACACTTAACAAATAAATAAAATACCAAAATACCCTTAAAATCCCTAATCACATAATGTAACCCTATATTGCAATGATTGCACCTAAAATAAGTATGAATTTGACACACATTACAATCCCCATCATGCTACCACTTTGAAAACAGTGTTTGCTAAATTTCAAAAACTTCAGGGCTTGCAATCCTTGTAATCAAAGCTCAAAAAGACTCTTCTAAGCTAGTACCAACCTCAATAAACTTTCAGAATCTGTGAGGACACAAGAAGCTCCCTCCCCTAAAAACTACCTTGATATCCCTATCTTTCTTCAAGACCTAGCAACTTTGACTGCAATATCTTCCTAGATAGAATAGAACAAAATATAGACCTTTTGTCCAACCACCAATGTACCCATTGATTGACAGAGTTCCAAATGGTAGTTAACAGACTGATCTCTCAAATCTATCATTCAGTAGATATTGAGATATTACATGGTACCAAGGCCAAAAGCTGGCATAGCACAACTTGGTACAAAACTTGCACAAGTGGGGCCATGATCTAGTCATCCAAAACACTGCTATGGACTTGCCAACAACCCATTCATTGAAACACTTGGATTATCATTCTAGTCAAAATTTGACCTTTTTTCTCAATTAAATGATAACTTCTACATTGCTTTCTTAACTCTCTTTCTTGATCACTGATTGAAGGGTTTATTTCTCTCCATTTGGATATGGTTGGGGCATGGACTATTGCAGCTTCTGATGTCAATTTGGGTCAATGTAACATCACAGACATTGATATACCATACATTTTTGCCCAAGCGTAACAGAAAATCTAAAAATAGAAAAGGAAATTGATTACAAAGGTTCTCCTTTGTTGGACTTGGCGAGTAACCGCCTTGTAGTGACAAAGTCGTTTAGTTTGGAGCCCTACACATTCACGTGCAAGCGAAGTGTCAGCATGATACTGGGGATCACACCAGTGATCTTCATTAAGAGGGCTAAAGGCCAACTAAATAGATCTTCTTCCTAGGCTATTTCACTCAATATGTGGAAAGAAAAAATGTAAATAATCTGAACCATATGCAAAAAATTTAACCATTGCATTCCGCCCGACAGCAAGCGAACATATTTCATGAATGCATGTGCACAATATTGGGATGTGGAAGGGCAAGCCCTAAATCTTGTCCAACACCAGAAAAACCATACACGTGTCCTACATTAAAGGTCATTGTATACAGCAAAGCATTTCCAATTCTTTCAGAGACATCACAGGACTTGAGCATTGCTAAAAAAGCTGATAAATCTTGACCAAAAAATTATGACTAATAGCACTAGCCTGAGGAGCTATTCTTGTGCAAGCGGCATTTATGCCAATAAAAGAACACCGGAGGGCTAACAGACATACCCTTAAACATTTCTTGTATGGAGTTCTGCTGAAATTGCTCTAATGCCTCAGCAGCAGACCTTGCATGACTGCTTAAGACATATTCCTTTTCCAGCACATGATGTTGTCTATGCAACTCTACAGATTCCCTTCCAAACTGAGCAAGCATCTCAAAGACAATCAAGTTGTTGTAAGAAAAAGACCATTCATTTACGAAACAAGAAATATTAGTTATCATGTGGTTTACCTTAACAAGCTGTTCTCTCAAGCCGTCTAATTGAGCATCCAGCTCCGCATCAGAAAGCACATCTTCAGGTAGTAAACTGTCACTACAAGAGTCATCCTGGAGCAAGATAATAACTCATTTAGGTGAAGATATGTTTGCATGAAGCATGCATGAATACATCACCTTCTTCATAATTGATTAGAAAAATATGCCAGAGTAGCAAATATCATGATATATCTTCAAAAGTTTATTCATGACTTCAACAGTTAATTTCAAAAAAACAAATACTGAAAACATTAATTCAAGAAAAACAGATATACTGATAGCATATGTTCCACCATTATTCAAATATGAAAAATGATCTTGGTCCAATACCATGTTAAGATTAGACTAGAGATCTGTAAGCTTTATAGTGTCTAGTTTAATCTGTACGAGATTAGATTCATCAAGAAAATCTGCATTAATGAATGTTTCAGCCAAAAGGTTTGTACCGTCAACAACCTAATGCAACCTTCCATTAGTCTGGGCCTAGGACTAGTAACATATATGCAACATGTTGAAATAAATTCTTTTCAATGGGTTGTTTAGGTAGGTGGAAGACAAAGAAAATACGCGCCG
>JAYJMB010000732.1:0-17632 GCA_036873735.1 Pouteria campechiana | reverse complement strand
CATCATTATGATATCCTCATCAAGACATATACTTTATCAATGCATCATTATCAGGACTTACTAAAGACAAAGAAATTGCTCTCCCCCTTTTCGATGTGCAGATAGTCCATCCCTGTATCCTCGGCTAGAAGTCTACCTAGTTCACCTTCTACAGTGCTAGGAATTCACCACTCATGCAAAGTCATACGAGTGCCCTGCCCCCATCGCTCCACAGGGATCACAACAGGTTCATCAATACCAACCACATCTACTGAAGAATTCAAGTGTATCAAACTCATAACTACAATTTAGCATCACTTAAGTATCATGCCATGCCAATTTCAACATATCATTATCACAGGTCATCAAGACTAACATCTAGCCACATAGGCTCTATATGCCACACGAGCAACCAATCAACCACATAGGCAACCATTTAACCAGATGGGCTATGCATGCTACATAGGCAATCAACAAGCCATAGGTTATACACTAAGCCACACAGCATATATTATATATCTACTCATATAACTCAACCACATGCATGCCAATACTATGCTCAGCTCATGTCAAATGGCCAAAAATTGAATCACAACATAATACAATAAAAGCTTAAATCATGATATAATATGCATGCGATGAAATCCAAAAATTAAATGGTTTTATAATTTCAATTACACAACATTCAAATCAAATATCGATAAAATTTGGTGCCTATATGCGAGTACACAAGATCATGTCCAATCATGCACAAATTCGAGAAAGACCTACTTACATCAATTCTTCACAAATTCAGATTTCTTCCTTCTATGCTAAGTAACAAAAATAATTGACTCTTTCAATCAAGTCTCAATCCTACATTCATCATAACATATTAAATCATTTACATGCTACAATTATGCAAATTCATATCACTTTCATTATCACTATCTTAACCAAGTTCAATTCTAGGGTTTTCCATTCCCATTCACCAATTCAATGTTTCTGCACTTTATGCAGCACCGTTTTAGGTAATAATCATTCTAATTAGCACGTTTCTCAATTTACAATTTGGTAATTTCATGAATTTGCAAGACAACCCCTATCTTTTGTACAATTGACTTTCCATTTTTAAATTCTCATACATGATTCATCCTAGTCAAGTTTTTGTATGATTCTACTTCCTTGTTGACATGATCAAATACATTAATCCTCAATAATCATTCATAACATGTTCCACATGATCTCCATAAAGTAAATAGTCCTTAACTTCATGATTTTCAATTTAATCTTTCATACTAATATAAATTCACATTAATCTTATCATATATAACACAAATTATTATTAAATTTATGGATTACATTCACCACATCTTCAACTAAGTAAACAACCCTAGTTTTCACATATTTGATGAAATAAATTAGGGTTTTTCATTCTAATATTATTTTCTCTTAATTTTCTATGAATTTCTCATTCAAAACATTTCAATTCAACCCCTTTTTCTAGGGTTCTATGACACCTACGAATTTGATCTTCAATGTAACCCTAATTGCATAAATCCCTAATTAATTTCCCCCAACATCATAAAGCCCTTGTAAATCATGCTTTCCCATGCCAAAAGTAAATCAAAACATCATATTTAAACTCACCTTTCACATTAGGAAATTAGAGAATATTGTTGCCCACTTGATATATTGATTGAATGATGAAAACCTAGCTACTCTCTTGGATTAGATGAAGGACAAATTATTGAATGATGAATATGGTTTCTGATTAACATTATAATGGAGGAAGGAAGCAAACTGTTTGCAGTGAGGAGAAGGGGAGGAAACAGAGGGTTTGCATTGGGAGTTTTAAGCAGTAACATGTACGCATATCCCTATTAGGAAGGTAGCAAGTGATGTCCATAACCATGCCTAGGGTTCCAACATATTGCATGCAGATTGCATGACCAATTTAGAAGTTTGCTTGCATGCAAACTCTCATGGGATTAATGTATCTAGTATGATTGGAAATTCATCTAGGTGCATTAAATTAAAACTCTCCCAATTAATGTGTAAATCCAATAATATTTGGGTAGCTACAAGCCATCTAAACCATTCACACTCACATCCATTTAATCATCAAATCATGCACCATTTAACCCCATTAAATATAGATTTTCTAATTGCCCATTAAACATACCAATCTACCCAATTTAGTGATAAAATTTCATATAATATAAATGCACTTTTCATCATATAAACAAACTTATTTTACCAAAAATTTAATACCCTAGATGAACACTCTCATGAGGAAAATATTTAATAGTTTGGATCTTCCAAAAAAAAACTCCCACATCATCTTCAAAATAATTTTTTCTTTTTGGATGTCAAATTATCGATTTTTACCGAAACATGTAAAGGCTACTATTTCACATACTATTTACCAAATGGGTGAATTTTTTTAACTAATTCAATTTCTTATTTTCTTCCACGCACTCATATGTTTACCATATTTCCTCAATCTAAGCCTTGGGATGAGTCTTACATCATAAGACGATCAATTTAAGTCCAATATTGGATAGTAAAATATATCTACTGTATAACTTTAAATTTCAACCATTAACACCTTATTCTTCAATACATAATGATTTTACATTAGATTTTGAAATTAATTTTGTTTACAATTTGGATAGTTATGACATGTATAATATACTTATATTCATGCGTCAATAATTCACCAATCTATAGACATGATTCGCATAATTTTCTATAATCAATAGTAATCAAAATTGGGCAGCAACTTAATTATCAACTTACTTCTAACTTTCGATAGTAATATGCCAATTAATACATTATGATCCATGGCCCATATAAATTAAATTTTTGTATAATTAAATCATCACATTGGACATATATATAAGCAAACTTAATTACACCTAAACTAGGCAACAATTTGATCATCAATTAACATTCAAGATTTTCATAAAAATCCAATTTTAACTAAATACATATGTCATTGTAATAAATGTTACTTGTCTCAAATATTTTGTACATATGGGGCTTATTCATCAAAAGTGGTAAACACAAAAGTTGTATCCATTGTTGTGAATTTTCCAATGAATCAAAAATTACTAAATTAAAATTTTTTATGAAAATGTTATAACCAAAGCACTACAACCATCTCCATTTCAAGAGATGTCACGTTGTGAGACCCACTACTTAAAATATAACCAACATGAAAGCTATACTTCTTGAAATTATCTGAATAATGCAAAATAAATCACCTAATTCTGAGTTCATATGAAGAAATTATGGTCAAAATACTAAACTATTCTAGAAGAATGAAAATTCCAAAAATCACATTAAATTTCCTAATTTACATCATTAATCACCATATTTAAACATCATGCTAATCACCCTTGATCATGCTAAAATTAAATAGTAATTTAACACCAATTAATGCACAAAAATTCAATAATATAACTCATGTTTTATGTTACAATTTGGTAGCAAGTTAATTTATTTTGTCCACATCAATTGAGTATTAGTTTGACATGATTTCCTGACAATCCTCATGATAGAAAAATAAAACCATTAAATAATTCTCATAATAGAAAAATAGTACCATTATTTTATAATAAAATTATTCATTATCTCAAATCCTGGGATATTACATCTGTTGAAATCTTGCAAACGAAGTTGCAGGCGGTAGACAAAGCCTTCCAAGTGGTTTGTTTATTAGTTTGTCTATCATAAGTGATAGATAAAGTTGCGGTATGTAGATGAATCCTCTTCTTAGTTATTCATATGATGGGTTCTCTATTAGAAGTAACAGATGACTTGTTGAGTCATAGACGACTTGTTTCTTTAGTGGTTGTCTGATGGTTTATCTGTTGCAAGTGGAAGATAACTCTTGTAGATGAAGATGGCAGACAAAATTATTCTTCTGCTCCTATGCTACTTCTACTTCGTCCTCTATATTTTTTGTAGAGATTGCAAACAAGTTCCTTGTTCTTTTGCTTCTATGCCGCTTTTACCTCATCTTCTATATTTTTGTAGAGATTTCAGACAAGTTCCTTGTTCTTCTTTGATTTTAGATAGATTTTATGAGAGATAAATGCTTGAATGATTTGACTTCATCTTAGCTCTTCATTTGTCTAATTTCAACTTTGTTTCATCTCTGCTTCTGCAAACTAAATTCATCTTTGTATTGCAAACAAATGTTGATCATAAGCAATTTATCTTACTTGTACATGAAATAATTTTTTTGAATCTTTTTTAGACATATGCTCTTAGATAATAACTTTATTTGTAGAAGATTTATTGGATCACTCATTGAGGCTTAAACTTTTTAGCTATAGATATACTTGATATCTTCTTTTTAACGTTTCAGTATCATTCTTTCTGAGCATTCTTGTCTTCTTTATGTCAGTGGATTTTGCTTGCTAATGTGTTCTCTATGTGTGTTGTCCATCATATTTAAATTATTTTCCTATATTTTTATATCTGTATTTGCAATGCTTGGGAACACAATTGTCAGTACCATGGATGTTCACTCATATATTATTGCTCATCATCAAAACTTGGTTATTTGCCATATGCACCATTTGGCTCAACAATATTTTGGAGTGTGCTCATATAGTGGAGTGAGAAGATGAGGAGCAGACTAGAGTTAGGAGAGGAGACGCACCGGGACACCAAAATGGGGCATAAAAAGAAGCCCCGGACTGAGTAGAGCAGTATGGTGACTTCAAACAAAGTTTATTTCAACTGTAAGTAGCCGGGTCACATGAGATCTGAGTGTCCTTTATTGCCTAAGAGGCCAGAGGCATGTCAGATGCGGTCCATTCCAGGACATATGGGAGAGGCAGGTTAGGCTTCAAACAAACATATGGGCCCAGACAGAGGAGGCCCCTAACTTGTTTCTTGTGTTGGGGGGGGGGGGGGGGTGTGCAGGCCATATGTGGCAAGATTTTCCTCTAGTTCTAGGAATGAGTGAGAATGTAGCCTCCTGAGCACCATAGCAATCTGTGTGTGGTGGGGCACATATGAGAGGATGAGGCCATGGGCCTAACATAATTCCTGACAAACCATAGGGAGAGCAAAGACCAGCACTGACTGCAGTAGTTCAAGTGACAAATGTCCAAGACATGTAAGCCATGGATCATGTAATCATGAGTAATCTTCTAGTTTGTGATTGCATGGCATGCATTTTCTTTTATCTGGGCACATCACAATCATTTATTTTTGTTGCATTTGTGGATAGAGTTGGGTTGTTTACACATTCTATGCCATATATGGTAGAGGTGTCCACTCCGTTGAGGGTGGTTAGCACAGCATCCAACATATGTCATGAGGTGCCCATAGTGATTAAGAGTCGGCAGTACTATGCAGACCTGATTATGCTAAATATGGAGGCTCTAGACATTATACTGGGTATGGACTAGCTAGCCAAGTATGGGGAGAGAATTGACTACAAGGCTAAGAAGGTAATTATAAAGACTCCAAATGCAGTTGAGATTATCTTTCGTAGTTCACCTAAGGGTGAAATCCTAAAGCTTGTCCTAGCCATGACGGCTCTTAGCCTAGTGCAAAGAGGGTGTGAGGCATAGTTGGTGTCAACTATTGACACACATGATGAGCATCGAGCTTTGGAAGATATACCTATGGTATGTGAGTTTCAAGATGTATTCTCCAGTGAGTTATTAGGATTGGCTCCAAAAAGGGAGGTAGAGTTCGGTATCGATCTTCAACTAGAAGCCAAACCAGTATCCAAAGCTCCTTATCAGATGGCACTAGTGGAGTTGGTAGAGTTAAAGGTGTTGTTGTAGGACCTCATGGATAAGGGATTCATCCACCCTACTATATCACCATGGGGTGCATCATTGTTATTCATGAAGAAGAAGGATGGAGGCCCACAGTTGTGCATTGATTATAGAGAATTGAATAAGATGACCATCAAAAACAAGTATCCTTTACCTAGAATTGATGATCTACTAAATCAGTTGCAGGGAGCCACCATGTTCTCTAAGATAGACTTGTAATATGGATATCATCAGTTGAGGGTGAAGCCAATAGATATACCCAAGATGGCATTTAGGACACGGTATGGGCACTATGAGTTTCTTAGTGATGCCATTTAGGCTAACTAATGCTCTGCAGTATTTATGGATTTGATGAACAGGGTGTTTAAGCCATATTTAGACCAATTTCTAATTGTAGTCATTGATGCCATTCTAATATACTCAAAGACGAGCAAGGAGCATGAGTCACACTTGAGGTTGGCACTACAGAAGCTGAAAGAGGAGAGGATATAGGCTAAATTGAAGAAGTGCAATTTCTAGATAAATAGTGTTGCCTTTCTAGGGCATGTGGTATCTGTTGATGGCATATTGGTGGATTCTCACAAAATTGAGGCCATGGTGAACTGGCCTAGACCTACTACAATAACAGAGGTTTGAAGTTTTCTAGGATTGGGTGGGTATTATTGTCGATTTGTTGAGGGATTTTCCACCATCGCCATGCCCTTGACACAACTAACTCAAAAGGGGATTCAATTTGAGTGGACTACTCAATGTGAGGAGGCTTTTTAGGAGTTGAAAAGATGACTAGTAGAAGCATCGATCCTCACTATACCATTGGGTAGAGGCAAATTTATAGTTTATAGTGACGCATCCAAGAATGGACTAGGGTGTGTCTTGATGCAAAATGGGAAGGTAGTAGCCTATGCATCCCGATAGTTGAGGCCTCATGAGCGTAACTATCCCACTCATGATTTGGAGTTAGCAGCTATAGTCTTTGCTTTGAAAATCTAGAGACATTACTTGTATGGGGAGAAGTGTGATATCTATACTGTTCATAAAAGCCTAAAGAACATCGTCACCCAGAAAGAATTGAAAATGTTGAATCATATTAACTAGCTTGATCTTGATGATGAACATTCTTAGCTAAGTATATTTTGATGATGAGCAAAGACATGAGTGAAACATTAAGGTACTAATAATTTGTTCGCAAATATGTTGCAGAAATATTAACTCACACTCCACTTGAGAATAACCTTTACAATGACAAAAGGAAAACACTAAGTAAATGCTATTTCAAAATTAAGTATATAAATTACACATATACTTAAATTAAGAAAATAAAAAGTTTAAAGTGTTGAAGACGTGCTTTGGAGACAATAGAAGCAACTTCGAAATCATTTTAATGGTTTTCGGAGCAAATTGGATTACTTCAGAGACTTCTCATGAACTTCGGAGAAAACGGTTAATGCTTTAGAATTATCATAGCATGGCTCGGAGACATTTAGATAAGCTTCAGAGATCTAACAGCAAGCTTTAGAATAAATCAGTCAAGGCTTCGAACAAATTTCTGAGTAAACACAACAAGCTTTGGGGCAAATTAGAAAGTGTCAGAGTCTTCATTAGCATGCTTTGGAGTAAAATGGAAAGCTTTGGAATTGTTACAACGCACTTCAGAGTTGTTACAGAGAAGCTTCAGACAAGTTTCAAAGTGTCATAGCATACTTTGGAGATGATTCCAACGCTTTGGAGAAAAATGCAAAACAAGCTTCGGAACCCTCACAACGAGTTTCAGAGCTGTCACAAGCACACTTTGGAGATGTTTTGGCTTCGAAAGTGTTACAATGTACTTCAAAGATAATCAGGAATGCTTCGAAACTGTCAAGGATGGTTCGGAGTAAACAGGTATGCTTTGAAGAACTTGGAGTCACATTTCAGAGTGAATTCAAGTATACTTCAGAGTAAATAGACAAGCTTTGGAGATGTTAAACGAACCTTTGGATTACTTTTCTAAAAGCATTAAAAGTTTAGAAAATCTGAACTTCTCTCTGCAAAGAACTGTTGCAACTAAGAAGGATTATAATCACTTTGGAGAATCGGAAGAAAATAAATCAGATTATTGAAAATCAATCACGACACTATCTATGCACTCATCTCTTCGGAGTATCTAAAGAACCAACTTCAGAGCACTTGATATGAAAGTGAACATTTGAAAAAGTCAGCAACAAAGTTGCAGACTGATACCAGATTGCAACAAAGTCAGACTTCAAACAAAAGATAAGGTAAAAAAATATTTTTGAACATTTGAATGTTTGCCAAAGTCCGCAATAAAAAAATCTGTCTCAATCTATAAAAGAGAGATTCATAAGCAAAAGATATAACGATTGAATATCATTGAAAATACGAGATATCAAAGAAGCTTAAGTTTTGAGCATTGAAAATCTTCCTTCAAAGTTCAACTCCAATGGATACAACTCTGTTAGAGCTCTCAAAGTCTAAATCTCTTCTTAATTAAGGAGTTTGAATGTTTCACTCTTATTGCTTATTCATTTACTTAAAGTTCTAAATTTATGTACAAGTCTGCCTAAGTAAGAGGCATTAATCTATACACTTTGATTTGTTCATTGGTGAGCTTTGAAAACCAACAAGTCGTGAAAGTTTCTAGTTAGCTTGGAAAACCAGTAAGCTAGTTGGTGAGCTTGTTGTAAAACCAATGTGTATTTGATTAGGTTGATCAAGGTATTAGTGAAACCTAGGTTCAGTAGAGGAGACTGACTTAGAGAAGTAGAGTAGGAACTCAAGAAGGGCCGAACCACTGTAAAAATCTTGTGTTGTGTATTGTACAATCTGTTTCACTTATTCATTCAACACCATAAAAGATTCATCCTCATTAGACTTGCATGTGGGTACGAAGGGCATAGTTTCCCATATGTGTCAATTGAGTATTCAGCCCACGCTATTAGACAAGATTTGGATAGCTCAAGAGGAAGCAATAGGCGAGGACTTTATAAAAAATGAGGATGAAATCACAACAAAATGAGTTACTAGCTTTTCTGATTGGCACAGATGACCTTCTAAGATACAAGAATTGATTAGTTCTTCTGAAGGGATTGAAAATAGTGCAAAAGATGTTAGAGGAGGCACATTATTCACCTTACACCATACATCCTAGTGGGAACAAGATGTATCATGACTTGAGAAAACATTATTGGTGGAATGGTATGAAGGCCAACATAGCCAGATATATAGCCAAATGTCTGACATGCCAGAAAGTCAAAGTAGAACATCAGAGACTAGGCGGATTACTATAGTCCATTGAGATTCCTGAGTGGAAATGGACAGATATTATAATGGATTTTATCACTGAGTTGCTAAAGACGATAACTAGATTTGATAGCATTTTGGTGATTTTTGATAGGCTAACTAAAGTGGTCCATTTTATAGTTGTCAAGACTACCTTTACTACTAAGAAGTATGCCTGGATTTACCAAAGACAGATTGTAAGGCTATATGGTGTACCTAAGGTGATTATTTTGGACAGAGGCTATGTTTACATCCAAATTCTGGAGAGCATTACGTAATGGGTACAGGATTAGACTTTAGCAATACATACCACCCCTAGACAGATGGAAAGACTGAATGGGTGAATTAGCAGATTGTGGACATGCTTAGAGCACATATCTTGGATTGGGGTAAGGCATGGAGCCAGTATCTCTCATTGATTGAGTTTCCTTATAATAATAGCTATCATTCTAGTATTCAAATGGTTCCTTTTGAAGTCGTGTATGGGCGTAAGTGCAGATCCCCACTTTACTGGACCAAATAGGCAAAATTGCTCTGGTAGAGCCACAGATGATCGACAATACAGTTGAAAAAGTTGCTTAGATTAAAGAGAAAATTTGGATTTCTCAGTTATGCCAAAAGAGTTATACAAATAAACGAAGGCATGATCTAGAGTTTCAAGTGGGAGACAAAGTCTTTCTGAAAGTATCTCCCATGAAGGGTGTAGTGCAATTCAGTACCAAAGACAAGTTTAGCTTGAGATTCATTGCTCTATATTAGATCTTGGAGTGGATTGGTAGGGTAGCATACTGCATTACATTGTCGCCGTTATTGAGCGGGATTCATGATGTATTTCATGAGTCATCTTTGAGAAAGTATAAACCAGATGCTTCCCATGTGTTAGCACCAGAAGAAATTTTGATTGGGGAGAACCTGCAGTATATTGAGCAGCCGATCCGAGTGGTTGATAGTAGAGAAAAGCAGCTAAGGAATAAGATTAGTCAACTGGGAAAGGTACAATGGGGCCACTGTATAAATGATGAGGCAACATGGGAACTAATGGAAACCATTAGAACTAGATACCCTCACTTGTTTGTTTAAGTTTCTAGGCCGAAACATTTATGAGGACCCAAAAACTTTGCAACCAGTCGATACAACTTACAGTCTAGCATGGGCAGCACATGTGTGTATATGTGTGGTGGTTGTGTGCAAATAGGGAGAATTGGTAGGAAAATGGGTTGCGCATTGGATGTTAAGATGATTAGGAGTGAGCTTAGCAGCAGAACATGATCTAGAGCAGTAAACATGGACTGCCTGTGCACAGTCTTCAGCACGCTACCAAAGCATCATAATGGGAGAGGGTATGGTACTCCATCTCTCCCATAAGACTTGCAAATAGGCCATTTCTAGCCATTTACAATATCTCTCAAGCTCCAAAACCCAGTAGAGATTGTAGAAAACTAAACTAGACTAATATTAGATTGACTTCTTGACATTTTGCAACAATCCAGCCTAAAGAAAAACACCTTTTGAACTATGTAGAGCCATCTACAGTTGCTAGGAATTTAGTATTTGAAGACCTAACTTAGCTGGTTGCAAATCAAGTGAAGAAATTAAGAGGTAAGTTGCTTATATTGACAACTAATGCATTTAATACAGTTTCTACAATAAATAATTGCTTAAAAAGTTGAGTTTTGAAATTTCCAGCAATTGGGAAGTTGGGTAATGATGCAATCAGTAATGTAATGAGTGATTTGATAATGTATTTAAGTGTAAGATTAGTAAAATTATGTACATTGAAACTAAAATTCTAACCATTAGGTAGCTATAAATGTGAATCTGTCAAACTACCTATTATATGTATGACAAAAAGGAAGTTAAAGAGAAGCCAGTTGATTAGAAAGTTAAGTGGATCATTAATGATCCTTTAATCATGATTTAATCAGATGATTTTAGGGGTAATAAGATGAAGTAATGTGATGAGTTAAATTGTAGAGAACATTAGTTATGTTAAGTGCATAGGGTGAGGTCGAAGGTCGACCTGACTTGTGGGATGCTCCTAATTACTTCACTAAGTGTGGATGGAGAATTTGCAATCCCTATGGAGCAAAGTGGGTGGGGAGTGATCACCAAGGTGGGATTGGCCAGGTTAAGGTGCAACTCTTGGTAGGTTTCATGGCCGATGGTGCAGGGAGGGACCGAAACACACTAAAGTTGTAAAAAGGTTGAGTCTGCACAATGTGTAGCCTTCCAAGCCTAGTTAGGAGATGGTGATTGGACAGATAGATGCCGTGAGACTGTTGAGTTATGACAAATATGGTTGATTACATACCATTTTGAGGACGCACGCCAAGTAGCAGCGTGCTTGGTAGTAACGATAAATGCATCCTAGTTAGGATTTTATTACATGGTCTGCATTCATATTATGACCTTGTTTGCACCTCCATGGATTGTGGGTTTTTTTACTATATGCACATGATTTATTGTGACTTCATATTGTATTTAATTACTATTAGTTTTGTCACATACCTGCTTAGTTGCCTAGACTCACCCCATTTTGTTTTAGTTTTTAGCTAAAATGTCAGACGAGGGAGCCTAATGTGGGGTTGGGGCTCCAAACTGGGATAGGCTATGATGTGAGCTGCTTTTGATCTATTTCTTTTGCTACATTTTTGGCATGTATATATATTTTTGGTGGTCATGTAAATGTTTAAAGTGTGAAAATGATGTAAATTATGATCATATAGATAGTAGGATGGCACGTCATTCTTATGAGTTGTATGTATGTATATTGCACATCCACCATCATTGTACAACTAAGATTCTGGGCATGTGTGGGTGTATATGGGCTTAGCATGTTAGAATGGTTCATTATGTTATATTCTACTGTGTGATAATGGATTGTGTAGGTGCTAGATTTCTTATATTTCAATGGAGATGCTGCCGGATTCTCCTC
Organism: Pouteria campechiana; assembly: GCA_036873735.1. Lineage (NCBI taxonomy): Eukaryota > Viridiplantae > Streptophyta > Magnoliopsida > Ericales > Sapotaceae > Pouteria > Pouteria campechiana. The sequence continues at coordinate 5,650 of JAYJMB010000732.1, read as the reverse complement.
TGGAACGTAAGACGATAGTGCCTAGGGTGTGGTGAGCTACATCCATATGCCTTATTTAAATGGAATATCCAAGAAAGATCCTTTCATCTAATTTTTCATTAAACTTTCTTTCATAAGATCCCTTCATCTGATTTTCCATCAAACTTTCTTTCAAAAGATCCCTTCATCTTATTTTTTATCGAACTTTCCCAAATTCTCTTTTGCATTGTTAAGTATGTAACATTTACATCCAAAAGCACAAAAATGTGAGATATTTGGTTTTCTATTATAATACAATTCAAAAGGAGTTTTATTTAGCATAGGCCTTGTGTAGATTATATTTATAATATAACAAACAGTGGTCATGACTTTAGCCTAGAAATATTGTGACAAATTGTATTCATTTGACATGATCCTTGCCATTTTTGTCAAGGTTCTATTTTTTCTTTCAACCACTCTATTTTGTTGATGAGTTTGTAGTGCAAAGAATATGTGAAGAATTTTATTTTCTTCATAGAATGCTGTAAATCGATGGTTTTCAAATTCTCCAACATGATCACTCCTTATTGCTATTAAATGAGGGCTTTTCTCATTTTGCACATGTTTAATAAGTACTTCAAAGAATGAGAAAGCTTCATCTTTGGAAGCTAAGAATACTATCCATGTGAAGCCTAAGTAGTCATCCATGATTACATATTTATAATGTTTTCCTCCTAAGCTCTTTGTCCTTATAGGTCCAATTAAAGCCATGTGTAGTAATTAAAGAGGTCTAGAAGTATAAACTTTTTCTGTGATTTGAATTATCCTTTTACTCATTTTCTTTTTAAGCAAGCATCACATAATTCATTTTTATCAAATTTCAACTTCGGGAGGTCAACAACTAGATCTTTGTTATACATCTTTTCTATCAAGTTTTTGTTGGCATGTCCTTATCTTGTAAGCCTTAACATGGATTCATTACTACTTATAATAAGACATTTAGCAGATATCTGATGCAAATCAAATAAATACACGTTTCCATGTCTTTTTTCAAAGACTAAAATAGAATCCTTAGAATCTATCACAAAGCAACTTTGGGATCAAATGCAATTTTATATCCATTGTCACAAAATTGACTAACAATTAGTAATTTGTGTTTTAATCCTTCTAGTAATAGATGTTTGAAATAATTGTAGAATGTAGTTAGCCAATCTTATATATCCCAACCACTCTACCTTTTTCATTATCTCTAAGGGTAATTGTTCCTCCACTTTTTGCTTCCAACTCCTTCAAACAGCTCCTCCTTGTCATTTATCTCAATCAACTACTATCAATATACCATGTACTGCTCCTTGTGGCTCTCAAGCACACCTACAAAGATTCAAGCTTTAATTGTTTGTAGCATTTGCATTTACTACTATTGATTTTGGAACCAAAATTTTCTTCTATGTTGGTCCAGGTTTTCTTCAAACATTTTTATTTTTCTTCTTTTGATATTTTCCACCTTTCTTCACTGGTTTTAATTTTAATAAGGTGGCTGACAAGGTCTTCATTAAGGCATTATTTTCTACCTTGACTTGCTTGAGTTCCCTTATAATACTTTGATTTATCTTGAGCTTGGAATTTTCTTCCTGCAACTTGGAGCATTCATGTTTCATTTTATTTAGCTCCTTCTTGGTCTCTAAGTGTTTGGCTTTTAGGATTTTAAAATTATAATACAATTCATTTAGAAGTTCTTCAAAATTAGGTGAGTCATTTTCAAAATTTACCTCATCTTCATGGATTGCCATGAAGCATAATGCTCTTCTTGGTCTCTCCTTCTTTGTGTGAGCACACTAACTTGTGTTTGATGTTCTTCTTCAATCTCACTTGAACTTTCATTCATCATCCTTCTAATAGTTTCCATGCAGCCATTGCCTTCTTTTTCCTTTTGAATCTTTTGCTTTTTTGTTGGTGTGGTGGTGGTGGTGGTGCTTGTTGTTGTTGTTGTTGTTGTTTCTCTTATCAAAGTAAGAGTTGTATTTCTTCTTAGGTTCTCCTTGCTTTCAATCATTCTTCTATAGGTCCAAACAATCATATTGCATGTGTCTGGGTTTGCTGCAGTTGTAGCAGATTAGAATTTTTTTCTTCTTGTCTTTGTTATTGAAATTGTTGGAGCTTCCTCCAACCCTTTTTCTTCTCATCAATGTCTTGAACCTCCTTATGAGCATTGCCATGTCTTTATCATCTTCTCCACTGGAGGATGCATCATTTTGGATTTTTTCTTTATCTTAATCAACTCTTAAGAAAATTGTACACTTGCCTTTAGGTTCTTTAGGTGCTTTTTACTTTCTTAATACCTCATACGTCATGAGGGAACCCATAAGTTCTTCTACTGTCATTTTATCTAAGTGTTTAGCTTTTTGGATTGTTGTTACTTTAGGCATTAATGCCTTGCAAGCAATCTTAGAATCTTCTTGAAAAGCTTCATCTCTTCATATTTTTCATCAAGACTTTTCAATTTTTTGGTGATCTTTAGGAACCTGCTAAACATGTCAGAAATGGGTTTTTAATCCTTCATAGTGAAGGATTAATATTCTTGCACAAGAATATTAATCTTTGTTTCCTTAACTTGGTTGGTTCCTTCATGTTCTACTCATAATTTATTCCAAATTTTTGAGTCACATGATAATATTTTTCAAACTAAGTCGGTGAGACCACACAACAGAGGTAAATTTTTGCCTTTACATCTCCTTCTACTACAATTATATCCTCATATGTGTATATATCTTTAGTACTGAGTACTATTTTTTTCATTTTTGATGGTTAGCCACAAATGGTAATCTGTGGCAATCATAAAATTCTGCATTCTCATTTTTCAATACCAATAATTTGTTCCATCAAAAAATGATGGACAGGTAGTGGACTAACCCCCAGCACCAATGTTGTAGAAGAGGTTGGCCATAATGGATCACTTCACAGACTAATGAATGGAATAAATGAAATTAATAAGTGAAGTCTACTTTGATATCAATTATTGGTCCCTATAAGATGGTAGCTCAAGAGGAGGGTTGAATTGAGCTTTATAATTTATTTGGCCAGATAAAAACAAATGTGCTAAAAAAGAATTTAAAGAGAATCATAAAGCACAATAATCAATTGTTTTTGTAGTTCACCCCTAGTTGGGCTCCTACTCCACTTCTCTAAAGCCATTTCTCCCTTACTGTCTTATGTTTCACTAAACACGAATCTTCCAGCAACACATTGGTTTTATGATCTCACCAACTAACTCTTACAAATAGATTCCCCAATTGCAGAAAATTAACCCTGTTACTATAAGTTTTCTACTTGTAGAAACAAACAAATGAAATAAACTTGTACAAAACTTTTCCTCTTACTTAGGCTAAATTATATACAATGTGAATCAAATATAAAGGATATACTCAATGCAGCACTATGCTTCAAACTCCTTTGAAGTAGGAATCGATGTAGCTTGAAATGTGATCAAAGTTTGTGCACGGAGGAGTTGAAAGCTTTGTGGAAGAAAACTTATCACTTGTAAATGCACAAATTTTGACTTTCATTGTCACTTGTAAATGCACAAATTTAGAATTTGATTGATTCTCTAACTTCTTCCTTTTTTGGATCCTCTATTTATAGATAGTGTAAGAGTTTATGACAATTTATGATGGATTCATTGAGATTTTGGCCGTTTTATTTTGCTTGCAATACACGCATCAAAAAGCTACCAGTGATGTCTACAAACCTCTCTAAAAGCTAGCCTAAACCTCTATGAATAGGTTCTAGTGTTAACGACCATTGCTAGCAATTAAAACAGACCTTTGAAATAGGGGTCGATCCTCTATACACTGTCGAAAGAGGAGACAATTATTCCAAATTCTTCACCTCGATGTCCCCTCTGTAGCTTCCTCTGTAGGTTCTGATAATCTCAACTACTAATAATGACTAGTTTTGCAGACCTCTATACTATCAAGCTTTCCTCTGAAGATGGCTCTATGGAAGGACTTTAACTTATACACGTTTCCAAGTTGTGTTCCAGAGACCTCTGTAGAAGAAGAGCTCTATTTTCTACTATCTTTTGTAGTGTAACACTTTGTTTTTATGTTGCATTACTTGTTTTCTTCCTTCTTGACTTCTTTTAGGATGTGTTTGGACTTATTTAGTTATCATTGAAATGGTTTTAATCCTTGAGCACACTTATTTTGATCCCTTAGTGTAAAATTTTTCTTTCTCAATTTTACTTCTGCAACACTTGGGAAATGAAATTGTTAGTACCCTCTTTTACACTCTATTTTTATTTATCATCAAAACTTAGTCATTATTGATCATTCATCATTAGAATAAAGCTACTTATGGGGTTAGACTCAACAAAATGGAGTATTCTTAGTTTGGGCTTTTAACCAAACTACTCTAATGTCCTCTACAGTCCAATTACTCTCCTCTAAGGTGGAGAGTAATATTTCCATCCTCTAGAATCTTCCACAATCTATAACTATTAGCAATCAAAAAAAATTTCATTATTATCTTCCAATAATTATAATGCTTTCCATTAAAATACGGAGGTCTAATGGTTGATTGACACTCCATGATTCCACCAAAACTACTTGTCATATAGGATCACACCGATGTATTGATTTAAGATGTTTAAATTCAAATCTCAAAGCTTGCTTTGATACCAATCTTGAGTTAGGATTGACGCTAAATTTTGTTCCCAAAATATGGTGTATAGAAAAACACAAAACCAAGCAAGCTTGGGAAGCTAAATAAATGTGCAAGTACCAAAAGGTAGTGGTGGAAGCATACAAGCACACAAAATAATAAAGCACACAAGAAATTATAGTGGTTCAGGCCAACTCAGCACCTACTCGAATCTCTAAGGTATCCCCAACCTTGGATTCCACTATCCACTTGAGGAATCACACCTCCCTTGGTTTCACAAGATCACCAAGAACTCTACACCATGGTTGGATTCTTTGAGCTCACTAGAAAACTCTTTACAACAATCAACACTATTACAAGGATCCCCATCCTTAGTAGTAGAAGACCTAAATATACCAAAAATAAGAAAATGTACAATGTAAAATGTCTCTTGATAGTGTGAGATGTACAAAATAAAAGCTTAAGGGTAAGGATTATTCAATGAATATGAAGTGCTTCAAACTCCTGTATAGTCGAATTTAATGTATCTTGAAGCTTGTTGAACTTTAGGGTGCTTTGGTGCGAATGCACTTAGAAGGTAGTCAGGGTCTCTTCTGAATTCTTTGTTTTTAGCTCTTAGAACCCTCAAGAATCTCATTTCTCTTCAGTAAAATTTGTATTTATATGTTTCAAAGAGGCTCTTGACTGCTTGGAAGAAGACTGTTGAAAATTAGTCGTTAGAAGACCTCTTGAGTTTCTGACCATTACAATGATAAGTAGGACCTAACCCTATCCCTTATTTGTATGTAACGCCACGCCCTCCTGGGGCTGTTACTCCATTTTACACCGTAAATCCAGATGATCATACCATGATTTTTCCACCTTCAAGGTGGGTTGCTTTGATATTTTCTTAGTTGACCTAATTTCTACAGAAAATTGGACAGAGTCTCCTTTGAAAATAGGGTTGTCCACCTAGATACAAACATTCATCACATGTTATGATACATTTTTTCATTATAGTTCATAAAAGTAAGAAATTATACACTCCAATATT
>JAYJMB010000731.1:3219-17633 GCA_036873735.1 Pouteria campechiana | reverse complement strand
ATCATTGATGTTTTTTTAAGTCCTACAATCATTGATGTTTTTTTAAGTCCAAAAAATATTAATACGAAGGGTGGGAATTTCATAAATGTATTGACACTAAAATATAAATTACTATAATATCTCAGGCTATTTTTCTTTCGAGTTTTTTTTGTAAAATAGGTCATCTAATTTTGCTTAATTACAAATTAAATTCTGTTATTTAGATGTTTGCATAACAAACCCTCTAAGTTTTAGAATATTGTGAAATAAACCCTAATAATAAAATTTATACATTATTTTAGATATTAAATATTTAATTCATTTATACATTTATAAATTTATAAATTTACAAAATTTATTTTATAATCATATTTAATTCATTATATATCAAAAATTTCCTTTCAAGTGTCAATATCAAGATTCATTTTGCAAAATTTTAACATTCAGAGTCTGATCTATAAATATCCAAATAATAAAGTTTATTTTGTAATTATGCATAGTCAAAGAATTTATTTTGCAAAAGCTTTTTGGAAATAAAAAAAATTTAGCCCTTTTTTTAAAATTTTTATTCTATAATATTAAATTAAAAATATAGAAAAACCAAGCGAAAACGAAATGAGTGGAATTTGCTTTTAAATCCGGCCCCACTGTCAGCTGCTGCACCTTATCCTGTCTCAGGCCCGGAAGGCCACAAGCCCGAAAGTTTTCAGAAGCGCCAGCTTTTATTTGATGGAATGGACAATTGACGTTTTATTTTTTGTAAATTAAATCTTTTAAAAAATCGAATTGTAATTATACTAAAATTTTAAATTTATACTATTTAAATTGAAATATAAAAAAATAACTATACTAGTTTACTAATACCGCAGATTTAAATACAATTCAATTCACAAGCACCGTAATACTCGCGCATCCAAGTCGACTCATATCAATGAGAATGGTTTTTCATCCAGCTGCTCATGATGTTGGATCTTCCGGTCAGCCTCACTTTCCTATAAATACTCCAATTCGGTGCGGCCCTTGATACATGCAAGTAAATATCAGTTAATTTCAACATGAACAATGAGCCATGGGCTAAATAAGCTTATGTCATAATTTTATTTAATTATGGCTTAAGTGCCAATAAGCCCACATTTCTTTATTTAATTTAATCGCACCTCTTTAATTACCCAGCACAAGTTTCAATTATTTTCTACATGATTTGAGGAAGACAATCATCTGTAGCCTTAATTGGTTAAAGAGTGCATTTCTAATCTAATGAAAAATAGACCCCATAAATCATTTTGGTTTCTCACAGAATGTTTGCAATGCAATTTTATTCTTTATTATAAAAAAAAAATATGTAAATCCCACATTCATCTGGGTCAGCATTGTCATTTTCGAAGATGACTGGTTCAAATCATCATTCATATGAGACGGTCTCCAATAAAACAGGAATGAATTTTGTATCGTAACCAGTTATTCGGATTTTATATCCCAAACAACTAAAGTTCAATTTGGATTTACAATATCAAGCCTTTTGAGAGAAGTAGGCAAAGCATTATTGTAATAACCCATCAGCACCATTGACTTTTTGACAGAATTGTTGACATGTTGACCGTGAATTTAAAAGATTTATTTATTATTTAAGTCTCAGCAACTTATATAGCTCAAATTATTAGAATCAGGGTTGATGAGAATACAAGTCAATAGTTTGAGGTTTAGACAAGTGAGATTTAATTATGTTTATTTATTTATTTTCATTTTTTACTTTAAAATTATGGAACCCACAAGAAAATAAGCCTTATCTATTTTCTCTCCTTATCTTATAAGTTGTGTAACTCTCTTACCAGTTGAACAACGAGGGGAGTGCTGATTTCAGCCAATTCTCAGGCTGGCAGTGCTGAAATGGTAATTGGCAAAGCAGCCCTGATTTTTCACTCAAATGGTATCCATATGGGGACAACCGGACAATTGAATGGGAACACCTACATGTGCCAATTTTATGGTAACATGCGTGCCCAATTCATTCATCGGTTTCATAGATAGAGAGGCATCATATATAGATCCCACCCAGTGGCTTAGCAAGGACCGGGGGAGGTGGTGCAAAAGTTAGAATTCTGTATTTTCCCTAAATCTAGTAAAATAAAAATATAAAAACAAAAAGTTAATTTATGATCTTTTAAATTGAATAATAGAATAAAATAAAAAGAAAAAATTGACATGGAATTCTTAAATTGAATGACAAGAAATAAAGCAGTAAATATATAATCTAGGATTCTTTAAATTACATAATATTAAAACCAAAAACAAAAACTTTGGCGTAAGGTCAATTAAATTAAATAATAGGAAAATAAGAAAAAAGAGCAATAGAAAAAGAATACAAAATACTTGATTTTTTAATATCTTTCTTCTCTATTATGCTTTTCTTGTCTCTCCGTCATCCACTTTGTATCTTCCTTTTACACCTGTACGTGCGTCTTGGCTTTTCTTTGACCCGTTTTATGATTTTTCTTTCTTTTTTTTTTTTTTAAATCCTAACATGTAACTTTTCAATTGATTTTTTTTTTTAGAATCCGTGACCGATTAGGAATGTTTTTCAGAAAATCCAGAATGCAAAGCAACTGGACTGTTCAAAATAGACGTGGCACACCAAGCCATTATCATATCCACATACATGCATTGTTAATTGTCATATTTAGATTTCAGTGAACATCTAAAACTACATAAAACAATGTATAATTTATTAATATGACTTATTTGTAATTTTTCCTATTTACTCATAAATTGTTTATTTAAGGGAGGGCAATTCTCTGAAAAAGTAAAAAGTTATTAATGAATTAGTAATGCTCTAATAGAACTTTTTAAAATTTGATGGAGGAATTGCCTACCCTCACTCTAACGTGGCCACACCATTTATCCCACCCTCACAAATGTTATTAAAACCAAACCAGTGATTGAACGGGTTGGGTGTCCAACTCGTTCAATATTTGGTTCAACCAAATGGACTGATTTATTTAAAAAAAATTAAAAATAATACAATATGATTTTGAAAATATCTATATTGTAGATATTAATATAAATATATAGATCTTTTGTTATAATACTATATTACTTTAATTCATCTTTTTATTCTATTAATAATATTAAAATTAACAAAATTATAATATTAGACTGAATGGATCAACTGACTAGTACATAGTCGAACCGATTGGATTCTAATAACATTGAGCCCCACCACTAATCCCACTAAGAAATGTTTAAGGCACTAATCACTTAGAAGTAGTTTTGCATAAGCTAAATATGGAATCGGTTTATATGGGCCCTGCCAAGATTATTTTGTTAATTTTATTCTATTTATGATGCATCTGACTATTCATCTAATAATAATATTAAAAATTATTTCAATTAAAAGCCTAGTTGAAGTATCTAGAAGTATAGCCCACTACACTCTTCCCAAGTACCATATACAGTTTACCACTGTTGTATAACTCGATATGGCTCCACTTCTCTCATTGTTGCATTGCAATCTCCACCAAAGATATTACCATGAACAACTAAAGCAAATATCACCCATTTCTTCTCAAAATTCTCCACGGACTTGACCGTCTGATCCTTTATAGACTTTACTATCTAATTCTCCATAGGCTTCACCATCTGTACTTCACCTATACTTACAACTTGAGACATCACAGGATCTTTACCTGTTTTTACACTCCCAATCAATCTGTACAGATTCTCAATTATCTGACCCTTTATAACAACCATGACTCCTCTCCTCACCTTAAGAACTCCGCCTCCAATAGACATTCTGTAATCTCTCGGGTCCAATGTTCCCAATGAAATCAGGTTTATCCTCAGATTCGTATATGTTTCATATTAACCGGCGTCCAAACAATACCATCAAACATGCAAACCCATATTGTCCCAACACCAGCAATTCTGCTCACTGCTTTGTTTGTCATACTCACAGTACCACCATCACAGTCCTTGTATATCTTTGACTGCTCTCACAATACGCATGCCCTAATGCGTAAAAGCCATGTACAAGCCTAGTGGGCCTTGCAGAATACAAGACACATACCCAACATGATGCTGCTCTTCTATCTGTGAAGATGAGAGACAGGAAAAAATACAGTGATATAGGTAGTTTACCCAGTTAAATACTAGCTATGTCTGTCTTTGTAATGAATAAATTAGTGTGCTCCAGATGAGAGGAGAATTAGGAGAATCTCTTCCCCATTTTGGAATGTTAACTAATGTTTGGTCACTTTTGGTGAGAAAAGCCTCGATCCATTTGGTTTTTTAGCTAGGTAAATTTGATTTTCTTCTTTTTTTAAAAAATTTTTCTTATTGATTCTCATATCTCATTAAAAAAAATCTATGAGATGACGGAAGGATTTTCATAGAATTTTTTTTAAAAAAAGTAGACTATCTCCTTGAAGGAAGAGTAGTTATTGATTTATTCCAATGACATTCCAAGATTATAATATTCTTCCCTTTTCATTCATATATTAATTTTTCTTAATCATACAATTATTGTTATGCATGTTATATATTATAAATAATAATTAACTTATTAAAAATAATTATAATTTAATAAATACTATTATATAATGTTGATGGATCACGGTCTAATCCAATTCTAATTTACAATTGAATCAATTTAAACCAAGCTAGATGATGAGTTAGTCACCAAACTAGATGATGAGTTAGTCTGCTGATTATTAATTTGATTTTGATAACGTTCATCCTATCTCAAAATCTTTCCTTTTTATTGTAACCACATTCAAATCATATGCAATTGAAGACCCAACAAGATATGTTTTTTTCTTTTTCTCATGCTAGCTAACAGGTAAAAAAACATTAGGTATTTGGTTGTATAAAAAGGAAAAGAAATGATATTAGTAGCATAAGATATGAAACCAAATGTAAGAAAATGAATAAAAGTAAGATTGGTGGCCTTTTATGAAAACAATACTAATGTTAAAAAAATATAGCATTAATATGTTAGATGAATTTTTTATTTCTTGAAATAGTTTCATTTTTTCCCTATGAAAAAAGAAAATTCTCTAATACATATACTTATTCTAACAACATTGTTTTTTTAAAATCATCATCTATCTTTACTCATAAGATAAATAAAATTTAAAAAATGAATATATTGTTGGAAAAGAAGAAAATCTAGTAACATAAGAGTAATAATAAAAAATATAAATTTAATATTTCTCGTTTTAATTGAGAATATACCGTGTGCGTGTAAAACTAGAGGTAGGAAAAAAGGGTGCCGACAGTTGCCGGCCTTGCCTGTGTCGCGGGGAGTGTGAATATTGAATCATTGATGCTACGCTCCAACTACGTCGGATGCCATTTGCACGGTCAACGCCTCATCCGCCGCCCACAACGTCATTTAATTTACTTAATTCACCACCATTAATAAATTTTATTTTATTTTTTCTTATTAATTGTTTATTGTAGTAGTGGCCGAATGCGTTAGAGAGAGTAAGTCTCACTGTCTCACACACCTTAATGACTCAAGTGTGTAGGAGATGAGTTACATGTGTGGAAGAAGGCATTTTAAATTAGCCAGGTGGATTAATGTTACATTTTAACTGCCTTTAAACCATCTCAATACCATTTAGATGAATACCAATGACCCCTTACATTTCTACCATTCAGGTTCAACTGGGATTTATATTCAACAGTACCAATATTAATCCTTAATTAGAGAAGAAAGCAACGCATTATTCTCTAATCGTTATGCTACTTGGTCCACAGAAACTACTTAAACCTATATAAGCCTACATAGGTTTCCATGAAGATCACCCAACTAACAACTGCCCAGAGTCAACGCATGAGTCTCGACCACAGCTACGATGCGTTGGCTCAAAACAAACGAACAAACAAACAAAGGGCTCAAGGAGCTTTCAAGGTGTTGCCAATATCGATGACGAACCGGTAATGGACATCGTTTTTGACGAGCCGCTCAATGGCTGTGTTAACATAGTCCATAGAGATGACCTCGATGTCGGCAGCTATCTTGTGCTTGGCTGCAAAGTCTATCATCTCTTGAGTCTCCTTCAGCCCTCCTATCATACTTCCAGCCACCGCTTTCCTCCCTGCATACCATTATACATTCAGACCAATCAAAATCTGAATAAATGCCAACAAAGCCTGTAATGTGATGAATTTTTGGCACTAGTTTGTGGGAACAGTACACAAAGACGTGGAGATGAGAATGGAAACGCAATCCTGGCGTATAAACGAATGTAAAGATGGAAAAGGATGTTTGCTCACCGCCAACTAGAGGAAATGCCGGTAGTTCGAGAGGCCTATCTGGTATGCCCACCATTACCAGCTTCCCATTAGTCTTCAGCAGACTGAGCAGTGGAACCAGCGGGTGGACTGCCGAGACTGTATCGATGATGCCATCCATGGTGCCCGTGGCGGCCTACAACGCACAAGATTGGATTAACAATTCAATTCCAGCACCATGCTGTCAGTGTATCAACCAATTCACCAACCATTCCAAAATCACCACGCTTCATTTCAGTTGAATGCAACATGCAGGGGGGTCTCACTTACCTGCATCTGTTTCTCGTCGCGGCTAACCAGGAATGCGTCGGCGCCGAGCCGCTCGATTGCTTCCTTCTCCTTGCTTGGGGATGTGCTGATCACTGTCACTTTCATACCAAATGCCTTGCCAAACCTCACGGCCACATGGCCGAGTCCACCGAGCCCAACCACGCCCAAATGCAACCCCGGCTGAGTCAGTCCGTAGTATGCCATTGGGCTGTATACTGTTATACCAGCGCACAGCAGTGGAGCTGCCCCATCAAGCGGCAAGCCCTCAGGGATGTGGACAGCAAAATGCTCCTTGACCACTACGAGATTGGAATATCCGCCATAAGTACGTGTGCCATCATAGTCGACGGCACCGTAGGTGAAGATGCACTTGGGGCAATAATTCTCCAAGTCGTTCTTGCAGTTGGCGCAGGTGCCACATGATCCAACCAAGCAACCAACACCTGCCTTATCTCCAACCTTGAACTTTGATGCCCTCGACCCCACTTCAGTCACTACCCCCACAATCTCATGCCTGCAGCAACAGATTTGTTGCGGCAATAATTGAGCCAGGTGTTGATGGTCTATCATATATCTTACTAACGGGATGGGTTAATTACACATTTATTATTTCGTTCTGTTTGTATAGGGTGTCATAGAAAGAGGGTGTAACGGGATAAGAGTGTAATAAAAAGTATAATAAAAAATGATGTCAGCAAAATAAAAAATATTTTTAATGAAAATTAATGAAGAACGATTAAAAATATAAATAAAAATGGAAGAAAGTAAAATGAATAGTATTATCAGAAATACTTAAAGGGTACTTAATTAGCATACTCATGTATGCCATGCACCCACCATGTCAACGGTTGGATGAAATTTCATTCGTTAAAAGTAATTGCACGATTCGCTACGCTGAAGTACAAGAGGTAAAGACCCTTTTTCAACCAGAACCAAGCATAGAATTTACTCTTGGCTCGCTGTCATTGTTATTTTTCCTTCTTAACAGCTTTGCCAAGGGCCACACGGCTTAGCTAAGTTACAGTACCGAGAGGCAGATGATGACAGATACGGGCTCAGGGCCACACGGATTCGCTAAGTTACAGTACTAGGATGCATGTGACGACAGGGACGGATAATGGGGCCAATGCCGAAGTGTAAAAAATCATTCCCATTTTATCCCCACCATTGTAATATTTCGAATATTATTTCTTCAGTGTAAAAAATCATTCCCATTTGATATTCAGGTGGGCTACTGTAAGTAGCCTAAAAAGTTATTTATTTTACTAATAAAATCATAATATCTCACACTTTTATTTGGATAAAAGTTATTTTATTTACTTTCTTACTAAAAAAATTATATTTGACAATTTGATATTGGTTACACTCATGTTAAAATATCCCATACCATTATTTTCTTTACTTTAGCCCATCTGATTTAGATAATTTTTTTTTTATAGAAGGAATAAAATCATCCTTTTATATAGCGATATTAAGCTGTAATATACTATATATCCGATTTCAACCCGGTTTTCAGAAAGCCGCTCCTAAAATAGAGGAAGCGCATTGTCTGTAACCCGGTCACCCTGTAACCCAGGTGAAAAGTGGCATAGGGGCTTTAAATCATCGTACCCGTCCAAAATTTCACCTAAATATAATAGTCATATGACCGCAATAAAGAAAAATAATATAAAAGGAAATATTATATTTATTTATTTAAGCAAGAAATATATATATATATATATATATATTCAATGATTTAGATAGTGAATATATTCTACTGTAAATAATCGGTAATCATAAAATAATTTTAACAATGAAAACACTCTTTTCCACTTCTTCTTTATTGCGGCTAATCTTACTGTCTGATTTGGGTGATTTTTAATGCGAACGGTGCATATTGTATTTTAAAATTTGTGAATTGGCATTGCTAACGGCAGTCCAGCGGCTCTAGCCATCCACGTAATGTAAAAAAAAAAAAGTTCATTGGAGATTAATATTAAATTAAAATATTTTGTATAAAATTATTATAATTAATAACTTCAGTGAAAAAAAATGGATGGGTCATAAATTTTGAAAATGCTGAGAAGAAAAGGAGGAATCCCAAGGTTAATTGAACCAGGCTTTCAAGGACGCGCAACAACTTTGTGCATGTACCCACTAAGAGTCTGATAGGCATTAATGAAAGCAAACGGCATAGGTAGCTCTGACCATCCGGATTAACTTTAAAATAATAATAATAATAATAATATATAAAAATAAGGACAACTATGCCTTATTACCAAAAAACTTATCAGACATTAATATTGGATATAAAAATGCATTTTATATCAGACTATTGTAATTAATAATTAAAATAATATTAATTAAAAGTATTTAATATCATTATTTTAAATTAAATCCTATAAAAGAATTACAAATTATAAAATTTTAAATTAAACAGAAAAAAATTGACGATGTTTTTCACATTTTATCGATCTAAAATTATATATAGTAGTATTTTACATTTTAGGAGAAAATGTAGCGTGGGGTTTATATAATGAGTATTTTAAAGATGTTATCCACTAAAAAATATAAATACAAAAAATAAAATTTATTATTTTAATGTAAGATAAGTACATACCTCTTTTTTTTATATAAAAAAACTTGTACACTAAAATCTAAAACGTTGAGTAGCTTTCAAAAAAATAGATAGGTTAAAAGTTCCTTTAAGATCTGCAATGCAATGCTGAGAGGAAAATTTATATGAATACATCTATGAATTTTCAAAATTTTCGGTGTGAAGAAAATGGGAACAAACCTTGGGATGGACTTAGGGGTGTAAGTTGGGGGGTGGGTTCAACCTGACTGCCCCGAACCCGAGTTTCATGAATGATTGGGAACCCATTATTCAATCCATTTGGTTTTATTTATTTATTTTCCCCCTCCGATATGTAACGGCGTTTGGCGATCTTAACTTAGATGAGCCACGCGGCAAAAGCTGCGTGGATTCACACATTCAGTGTGTGGACGCCCTGATAAGACCCGCGCTCGCCTGGCTTATTCGCTCAAATGGTCTGCATCATAGGGACAACTGGCATCTATCTCAGTCAGGCTCCTGTGTGGCCACAAAAGTTTCTTCTTGTCTTCAATTCTGCGGTCTTTGTAAATCCATGTTGCTAAGGTTTACAGAAATGGAATCCTTATATTTCTTATGCATGTTTTTATTTATGCTTAATCTGTGTATAGACAATCTTTGGTTGTGATCAACAAAAAGCAGAGAATGAGAGGAAAGCGCATGTACCCAGGGAGGAGCGGGTAGGAGGAGTTTTGCCATTCGTTCTTGAGGAAGTGGAGGTCGGAATGACAGATGCCGCAGTAGAGAATCTTGATCGTTACGTCATCCTCCCCATTCGCCCTGGGGCAACCCAAACAAACACAAAAGATATCAATGGCCTTGCACACCTAAATCATATATAAAAATCACAAACTCAAGTCCAAAATGATTCGAAATTTCTGTTCTTCATGAGTGTAAGGTAACTTTATAGGGTATTTTTATCCTCTACTAGAATTTAACGGCGGTTTTCTAATCATGATTTGGGCAGCTAAATTATCTAGGAAATTTGTATCTGCTATAAAAATTTAATAGCAGCATTTTAACAAACATCAACGGCAGAGGCTTTTTTAAAATACGCTGCGAGCTTTGGAATTATAGATGCAATTCTTACAACTTAAAACGAACAAATATGCAAATAAGAAATTTAGTTCATTTTTTTCAAAAACTCTCTAAGGGTGGCCCAAAAATAAAGTACTAACAAAAGATGGCGGGAATGTTCGTGCAATTGTATTACTCGGAAACAGAACATGCAAAATAAAGAATATGGAAGGATAGGCCGGTAGACCACGACGCCACTAAACAGAAAACAACAAAAAAAGGAAAAATCATAATAACCGATTTATAGGTAGGCCCACCATGATACCGCGAGGTTGGGCTGACCCATGAAATAAGTTGTAGCCGAGGCATACAGGACGTTTGATCCTAAAAGTCCATTTCCGACGGTGCGGATCACCCGATCTCTTCAGGAGGCCATCCTCAGGAAAGGCCCACCGAATGGACGGTCAGGATGCGATCATCGCGCAACGGATCGGGATTCGTTCACCAGAAAGACTGGTCATCTGAGCCCTTCGGATCAGTCTCAGAGCTGCGGGAATTGCTCTGAAGCCGTTGGATGAAAGGATGCCGGAGAGAAGAAGCACAAGATCCGTCGGATCGTTTTCAGCCGTTGATAGGAAAGCGAAGAAGCATCGAGAGAAAGTGAGAGCAACAAACGGGAAATACGAAAACTATACTCGAAAACACTTCGCAAGAGAAAAAGAAAGAAGAATCGAAAATGGAGGAAAGGAGCAAAGCCGACCTTCTGGAGAAGGAGAAGGGGGTGAGGATTCCGGAAGAATCTCTGGCGGCCCATCCAAACGACTTCTGCGGATGCTCTTCCTCCGGCGCTTTTCCCATTCTCTCCTTCTGATGCTGCTCTTCTGTCTATGAAGACGAGAGAGCGAGGCAGAGACAGGGAGGGAGGAGGAGGAGAGCTGAGAGTAACTGGGAATCGCTAGCGCTACTTATATAGCGACGGGGATGCCTGGGGAAGCCAGAAAAATTGGGTCCGGGTCGCGCGCGTGGCTTTTGCCAACTTCAATCGCAAGGTTGGATGTAAAGTCCAGGCCGTGTATCACATGATTCTAAATGCCATATGCCATCGGACATTCGATTGTTGGACATTTAGGATGCAGATAAATGTAGGGTTGAATTTTCTTGGAGGCTTGGCCTCGCCATTGCACGTTGTTAATATGGGGATCGAGGGCGACGCTTGATCCTTGCACGTTAAAAACGGTTGGTTGCGGCATGAAGAACGAGCAGCGCGGTAACAGAAATGGAGACGGATAACCTTTCCGTGGGGTCCCAGTCACGGATGGGCTCACAAAGATCATCGATAGATTCATTCGTGCATAATATTCTAAATATAATTTAATCTTTTAATGTTAAAAATCATCAAAATCAGATATTCAGGGAGGCATACCATGTAAATATTCTGAAAATTATATATTTATTAAGAAAATCCTATCCTATTATGTAACACCCAAAAGTATGTGATTTTTTTTTATTGTTAGAAAATACATAATTAATAATTTAGATAATAAATATAATATAACATATGTTACTTATTATCCGAAAGTGATTTCTGCCATTAAAAGTGCTATATGACAGTTTTTATGAGTTGTACTTAAATAACTGGATTTTTTTAGTAATTAATAGTATTTAAAGTGTTTTAATGGATTAGAAAGATCTAATGAATTTTGAGAGTGAGACATAGACACTGTATGTATGTATAAATCTGCATCGTTTAATTTTTTAACGGCCTAATTAAAATCATTTGGGAAAGATAAGCAATATTTTACGATTTATTTGGATGAAAAAAACGATGTTTTACTAAAAATCTTTATTTTGTAGTAATTTAATATACATCTTTTTCAAATGGAGATTATCTAAACTGTATCTGGAGTGGCCAGATGGGTGTGGAGAATCCGTCCCCATTAAATGCTAGCCATTTTGTATAAAGGAAAAGTTTGGCAACGTTTGGAGAAAGCCCTCAATCCATTTGTTTGTGTACTCTAATAATTTCTCGATGGATTCATTCCATGGTCTATGAGAGTTTTTTTTTTTTTCAGTTAATGATTCTCCTAACGTCTAATTGCTTGAGATGGAATGGATTTACCATTAAAAAAAATCTATGAGACTTATGAAGGAATTTTATTTCCTAATGATTGATCTTATTTCATTGCAATATTTGTTTTGATTTATATATGTTGGGTGTCAAATATATCTCTGATCCCACATTACTTAGGTCAAGTGAGATGCGTTGGTAGATAAGTCTCCTATAGTCTCCAAACCCATAAGACATATTTTGAAAGATCGTATAAGTGTGCAATTGATCCAACCAAAGTGGACGGTATCTTGTAGGAGTGGCCTCAGGTGAACTCTGTTCTACCATGTGGGCACAACCAGTCTGTGATCAAAACAAACAGTATCTTGGAGTGAGCACTATTCAATTATTGTTATGTACATTATGTTTTATAAATAATAATTAATGTATTTTTAATATTTTAAATATTGGTATAATTTAATATAATAAAAAATTATATAAATCATGTGATGTTGATATCACGGTTTAATCTCATTGTAATTAATGTTGGCATCCGTTTGAACCAAGCTAGATGATTAGCTAATCCGATTATTGATTCGATTTTGATAACATTGGTCCTACATCGAAATCTTTCTATCGTAGCTGCCATTCAAGTCATATGCAATTGTTGCCAGTGGAACAAAAATCTAAGTCGTGTTTTGTTGGATGAAAAGAAAAAGAAATAATATTAGCACCATAAGGTATTACATCAATTGTAAAATAAATAAAAATAAGATATGTTGGTTGAAGTGATTGGAGTGGAGTCGGCTCATTTTCATTACTAAGACGGAAAAATGTAGGCCAAGGGGACCATGGTAAGTAAACGGAGAAACTTGAAATTGACTACACAAAAGCCGTTCTCATCTTCTTCTACAAGTGGGCATGCGTGAGACGCAAGTCTGATGTGCCAAGAAGGGCCCGTGAAACTTTCCATGACAGTAATATATGGCTTTTTTCATATTTTTCTAAAGCTTTCCTCACGTGGCACTCTGATGGAACATTCCAAGTTTGTAAGTGACATCAAGGCTCCACGAGAAGCACGCATGGGATCCTACCACGAGCTGACGGTGGGCAGTTGCCCCCCTCACATTTTGAAAAATATTGCGAGGTACCAGTGATTTTGGACAACCATGGTGTCGCAAAGTTGCTTTTCTTTCTGCTTTTGTCTTTATCAGCGGGTTGTTGTCTAAGTTCATTTCCTTGGTGACAAGACTGCACAGAATCGGTCTAATCTCCTAACCTTCATGGCGTGTGCACGAGAAAGGACATCTAATACTTGTGGAAAAAAAAAAAAAAAAAACACTTTGATTTTACCATGGTGTATGTATGTCATTAGGAATCAGCAGGTCATATCCAAGTTAATCCCAACCACCAAAATGTACCTGTAACTTGAGGTAGATTAACCTAACACAGACAGAGACAGTGCGATAAGTGACTTCTAGATTACACATACTGTGGCCGTGCATGGCACAGTATGAAGGGGCAGATTTCAATTTACAGTATGCTTTTGGATCTTTGATTAATGCCATCCATCCATGGATTGTGTTAGGGAAAATTATCTTTTTATTATTGAAGTTCGTTAAAATTTGGAATGGGGCGTTTGGTCAGGGAAAAGGAAATGTAAAAATACAAAAAAGTATAAAATGATATCACCTGTGAAAGTCAAGAAAGTTAAAATACATAGAAAATAATAATTACAAATATAGGTAATATGATGAAATATATGTTAGACATACATTTTGAAATGAAATTTTCCTAAAATTACTAGAAAATATGATGGTTAACATCATATAAAAGTACATTAAAGTCCATTAAAGCTCATAAAAAATTCTTAAAGAAAAAATATTAATTTTGAAAAATTAAAAATATTAAATGTTCAACTCATTTGTTATTAAGATTGCAAAATTGTTCTGTATTATTTTTTCTCAAAATGAAATAAAACATGTTGCATTGGACACTGACTTGTGATAAAAATAGGGAAGCATGGCTCCTAAAGGACATCATTTCCACGTACAACCAATGCCTATAGCGTAAATGGAATCAATCCAAGCCATTTGTCAATATTCAACATTTAACCAGCTGGTAAAACGAAATAAGAGGGCCACACTACCTAATCAAACTTGGGTGCACTAACGCTATACTAAATACATTCATGACACACACACACACACA
>JAYJMB010000729.1:0-17636 GCA_036873735.1 Pouteria campechiana | reverse complement strand
TCGACCCTTGCATAAGCACACTAGACTATACATCGACCGTGCACTTGCGAGGTATTAAATTTGAGCCATCATTATCACATCTAATTCTATTTTTAGCATGAGTTATTCTCCCTTTCTTGGAAAATCACATCATGTACCTCGTATAGACCCCACATCAGGTCTATTTTAACCCATGATCAGCAACTCTTCCTCGCACTACAAAGATGAAATACCTCAGGGAAGGGCATTTAGGAAGAAGATATGGAAGGCAGATCATCATGTGGTGGAAATTGAAGCATCCAAGAATGACTCCTCATTTCTCTTGTTGGGACGATATTACTTCTGCTCATAACAATATTTCAAATCATATCTATCGTTAGAAGTATTTCTCTTCAAGATGTGACTCTCAAGAATATAACTCATATCTTAGCCACTTTTTCCCCTGGATCCAAGTTCATCTTTAGACGGGGCTCTTGAAGAGAGGGGAAAGGAGGCTCCAATAGCCTCATTATCATCTCCTTCCCCTCTTCCCTTCCTTGAAACTTTGTATCTTGCTCACTATGATACAAAGTTCTCTACCACCACCACCCCCTCCTCTACAGCCTCATACACAACCTCTCCTACTCTTTACACATAGGCTGAGCATTTGTCTTCTTGTTTGTAGCTTTGTTTATTCTGAAATGAAATGAAATCTTTTCATTATTCTTTGGCTACTCTTATGTGTGTATCTTATTTAGAGTGGATATTTATTTTTGCTTATGACAAAAAGGGGGATAAAGGCTATGCAAATTATCTCAAAATAAAAAAAAGAAAAATATAAAAATGCATAATCTTTAACTAATCAATGGGAGAATACACTCTAAATAATCAGGGGGAGAATGTATAAAATATGATGGAAACTCATGGAATGATTAAACATTGTAAACATTTTTTATCTGCACACATTCAGGGGGAGATTATCTTTTATGAGATAATTTTTAATCAAGTTTTTTCATCATTAAAAAGGGGAGAATGTTGACATAAATGCATGGTTTTGATGACAAACAAAACTTAATTAAAGATTATGTACTAATGGTTTTATCAAGATTTTAGCATGTAGAATCAAGTTACAGGTCTTAAAGAAAAATGACCACTGAAAATGGATTCCATGGCGATAAGGCTTGAGCAAGTAAAGAAGCAAAAGATAAAGTGTATTAATAGAAAAAGCATGAATGAAAAGGACTCGACTGTTTCCAAATGTCTATCGAATTGGAAGATTATATCTGATGGATGTAAGACAGTATGCATACAACAGACTTCGTCAGTCATAAGTAAGCCATAGTTAAGCCAATGATTTTCTGATGAGAACAAACAAAGGAGGAAGGAGTGAAGATCATCTAGTAGAAGAAAACTTCATCTATCATCAACAGACAAAGTGGAGAAGCAAGGATCGTATGGTAGAGCAGAGATTTTGTTTATCATAAGTGAGCTAATGATTGTCTGCTGATGATAGACAAAGCGGAAGAAGCAAGGATCATATGGAAAAGTAAAGATTTAGTCTATCATAAGCTATCCAATGATCATCTGTTGTTAATAGATAAAGCGGAAGAAACAAGGACCATTTGGCAGAGCAAAGAATTCTCAGCGATTGTCTGCTATCAACAAAAAAAGTGAAGAAATATTCCATCTAACAAAAGCATGAAGAAAACTCGTCTGCACTCCAACACTTTGTTTGTTACTTACAATAAACAACTCAACAGATGAAGCATTGAAGAAACAAGACATTCATGCTTCTACAGTTCAACAGACAAACCACAAGGCAAAGCACTTGAACAGATGATTCGTCTGGCAGCAATGGAAAGAATGGTTCATCTAATACTTATAAGAGACAAAGACGAAGGAACTTTGTCGTATGAATAGCTGGACAGATACTTTATCTGTCATAAGTAAAAGATGGGCAATGGTCAGGACAAATCATTGATCTTTGCTCAGCATTAATAATGCTTTTTCCATATTGATGAAAAAGTCAGCCATTGCATCTATTCCTTGACTAGAGCTTATTAAGAAACTAGAAATCATCTTCTCCAAGGATGGCACTACAGGCATTCCAACATACCAGGATTTAGCAAAAGTTAGAGAATTCAAAACACGCCAATCAAAATGACTTCTGTCATTAATGGAGCTCACCTACCTCCAATGATTAGAATCAAAGCAACTATAAATGGAGCATCATTAGAAGTAGGAAGAAGTAACGAAGTATTGAGAAAATCATTCAAATCCTCTTGAGAGCATTTACTAATATGAGCTAAACCTTCTACAATCCTTCAAGAGTCAAGAGCCTTACATTCAAATCTTCCTCAACTTTCTTTAAAGGCTCTTAACTACCTTTGGGAAGATCATTTACTTCTATATTCAATTTTCAGAAACTTCCCCTATGCTTACTGAGAAATTTCTATGCTTAAACTTTGGATATTCATTGCTTGTAAAGTTCCTTGAGCTAGTGGTTGAGACTAGATTCAAGAAGAGTTGTGATTATCTAAGTGCAGACAAGAGTTGTTTGTTCACGCCCCTTAGAGCTGGAATCTAGAAGAGTGCTTGGAGCACTGTGAATGCCCCTTAGAGCTAGAATCTAGAAGAGTGTTGGGAGCACTGTGAATGCGCCCCCTAGAGTTAGAATCTAGAAGAGTGTTGGGAGCACTGTTTGTGCTCCCTAGAGCTGGAATCTAGAAGAATGTTGGGAGCACTATTGTATTTCTACTATTAGGAATAGTGAAACTCAAGACATTGAGAGAAAACTGTATTTGGAAGAGTGGAGTAGAGTATTTACTTGAACCAATATAAAATCATTGTCTCTTACTTATTTGTGCATTTATTGATTAAGCGATTAATTGCTAGAAAGATGATTAATCCTAAAGGGGTTGTGAAATAATTTTTAAGTACCCAATTCACCCCTCCCCTCTTGGGCTTTTGCCTAACCTTCGGGACCAACAGAAGGACTCAAGCACAATCTACTAAGTATCAGTCAATTATGTGACTAGGGTTATAAAGTTGTTTTTAAACTATTTGTATGTAATGTATTTAGTATAGACAACGATCTACTATTTAGTGGAAAAAGGTATAGAAATATTTATCTTGTATAGCTAGTTGATATTATTGGATAATGCTTAATTACAATCAAAGATGATCCATGGGTTTGGCATAAAAGGATGGGACATATTAACATGTCAAACATCAGATCATTATGAAAAAGGATCTTATGATTAGTCTACCTAAACTAAACTATGACAAAAATCAAATATGCAAATCCTGTTAATTGTCAAAATAGACCAAAGTATCCGTCCATCCTAAAAATGAGATATCTACATGTAGACCTCTGGAACTATTACATATGGATCAATTTGGACCACCAGATATTATCACCCTTGGAGGAAAAAGATATGTATATGTGATATTAGATGAGTATTCTAGATTTACATGGGTGATTCTCTTGACTAGCAAAGACAAAGCATTTTCAATATTTTATATATTTTCAAAGCTAGTTAAAAATGAGAAACAAATGTTTGACTGTGTCTATCCTTAGTAATCATAGTGGTGATTCAAGAACAGAAAATTTATTAACTTTTGTGATGAGAAAGGAATTCACCATAGTTTCTCATCCCCAAGAACTCCTCAACAAAATAGAATTATTGAAAGAAAGAATCAGACAATTCAAGAAATCGCAAGAACCATGTTGAATGAAAGTAAGTTATCTAAAAGATTCTGGGGAGATGCAATTAGTACTTCTTGCCATGTACTAAATAGGGTTACCATAAGATCGTTCTTAAAGAAAACCCCATATGACCTTTGGAAAGGAAGGAAACCAAATATCTCATATTTTCATTCTTTTGGATGTTCATGCTATGTGCTGAACAATGGGAGAGATAACCTTGGAAAGTTTGATCTAAAAGCAATAAAGCTATCTTTCTCAGTTACTCTTCTAACAGTAGAGCATTTAGAGTATACATTAAGAGAACATGGGTTTTAGAAGAGTCTATACATGTTAAATTTCATAAAGCAAATGTAACCCCGAGAAAGGAGTGTGACGTGATGCAGATGAAGCTGTAACAAATATGAAGAAGCACGAACTGAAGGATCAAGAAGATGGCACAAATTGTGAAGATACACAAAGTTCAAAAAATGAAGAGGAGGTAAGTATAGGTAATGTTCCCTATTATCCTCCTACTGATTTGAGTTTTATTTGCACTCATCCTAGAAAATAAATCATAGGTAATGTGTACAATGGTGTCAAAATAAGAAGATCAATGCAAAACGTATGCGGTCAATTTGCTTTCATTTCTATAATTGAACGAACTTGCATTGATCAAGCCTTACATGATGAGAATTGGATCATTACAATATAAGAAGTGCTTAACCAATTTTAAAGAAACAAAGTATGGGATTTAGTTCCAAAACCAAAGAACGTTGATATAATTGGAACTAAATGAGTATTTAGAAATAAACTATATAAGAGTGGATTATTTGTAAGAAACAAAGCATGATTAGTTGCTAAGGGGTATTCCCAAGAAGAGGGAATTGACTTTGAAGAATCATATGCCCCTGTAGCTAGATTAGAAGCCATTAGAATGCTACTTGCTTTTGCATCCTATAAGAACTTTAAGTTATTTCAGATGGATGTAAAGAGTGCATTTCTAAATGGATATTTAATTGAGGAAGTGTATGTAAACCAACCCCCTGGTGTCGAAAATGATGATCAACTTGATCATGTTTATAAGCTTACTAAAGCATTATATGGTTTAAGACAAGCTCCAAGAGCATGGTATAAAAGGTTGAGAAAATTAAATTCAAGAGAGGAAAAGTTGATACTACCTTGTTTATCAAAAATATTGACAAGGATATTTTGATGGTTCAAATTTATGTGTATGATATTATATTTGGAGCTACTAATGAGAATCTTTGCCCAAACGTCTCAAAGATAATGCAAGCTAAATTTGAAATGAGTATGATGGGAGAATTGAACTACTTCCTTGGATTACAAATTAAGCAAAGAGATGATGGAAACTATATTTGTCAATCCAAATGTACTAGAGAGATGCTGAAGAAATTCAAAATAGAAGAAATTAAGGCAACAAGCGCTCCATTAAGCATATCAACAAGGCTGCACAAAGACAAAAAGGGTAAACTTTTAGATCAAAAACAATATTGAAATATAATTGGATCTCTTCTTTACCCAACTGCATCTAGACCAGATATTCTATTTAGTATATACTTATGTGCTAGAATTTAGTCCAGTCCTAGAGAGTCTCATCTTACTACAGTGAAACGAATTTTTAAGTACTTGGTTGATACACCAAATCTAGGACTCTTTTATCCCAAGGGAACTAGTTTTGAACTTATTGGATATTCAAATGCTGACTTCAGAGGATACAAAGTTGATAGAAGAAGTACTACTGGAACTTGTCATTTCTTAGGAAATAGTCTAATACCATGATTCTCTAGGAAACAAACAAGTGTTGCTTTGTCTACAGCAAAAGCCAAAATAATAGCAGCTAGAAGTTGTTACACTCAATTGCTATGGATGAAACAAGAATTCCTTGGCTATGGACTGAGCTATAGAGACATAACCATTAAATGTGATAATACTAGTATCATATGCTTGACAAAGAACCCTATTCTACATTCGAGAACTAAGCATATAGAAATTAGGCACCACTTTATTAGAAATCATGTAGAAAAATATGATATATGTCTAGAATATGTGCCCACTAATACTCAACTTACTGATATCTTTACTAAGCCACTACCTTTACACACTTTCTGTAACATTAGAAGAGAATTAGGCATGACTAATTTGATCATCTGCGAATAAAATCTTTGATGTTTCTATGCCTGAAGTTGCAATGTTTTTAATATGCCTTCATGAGACTAGACGAAATCAGTTACCTCTATATAGTACTCTACTCTCACTTCATCTAAATCTTGGTTTAAAGAGGTCGAGTACACCTCATTTTCTTGACAAAATCAATTTACAGCTATTGAAATCACATCAAAATCTATTTGTAGCATGAGCTATTTTCTCTTTCTTGAAAAATCATATCAATTACCTCGTATAGCCCCCACATTGAGTCTATTTTAACCCATGACTAGCAATCCTTCTCTACACCACAACAATGAAGCAACTCAGGGAAGGGCATTTAAGAAGAAGATATGAAAGGCAGACCATCATGCGGTAGAAATTGAAGCATCTAAGGATGTTTCTTCACTTCTCTTGGTGGGACGACATTACTTCTATTCACGACAATGATCTAGTTCACCCATCCTGTCAGAAGTATTTCTCTTCAAGATGTGGATCTCAAAAACATAACTTATATCTCAGCCACTTTCCCCTTGCATCCAACTTCATCATTGGTTGGGGCTCTTGAAGAGAGGGGAAAGGAGGCTCTAAGGGCCTCATTAATCATCTCCTTCCCCTCTTCCCTTCCTTGAAATTTTGTGTCGCACTTAACACGTAGGCTAACTTATTTTTATCTAATTTTGTAGCTTTGTTTGTACTAAAATGGAATGAAATGATTTCATCGTTTTCAAGCTACTTCTATCTGTGTGTGTTCTCCAAGTTATATTTTTCTTTTTTCTTATGAAAAATGAGGGGGAAAGAATCTGCAAATTATCTCAAAGGGGAATACAAAAATGCATAATCTTGAACTAATCAGGGTGGAATACATATAAAACTAGTCAAGGGAAATAACAGAAAATGGCAACTTGAGAAATGCTTAAACTTTGCAAAATATTTTCATAAGACTGCATACTTTCAGGGGGAGATTATCTTTTATGAGATAAATTTTAATCAAGTTTTGTTATCATCAAAAAGGGGAAGAATGCTAGAATAAATGGATGGTTTTGATGACAAATAAAACTTGGTTAAAGATTATTTACTAATGGTTGTTGCTAAGATTTTGGCCTGTAGAATAAAATTGTAGGCTTCACAAAAGAATGAGCACAAAATAGATATTCTAAGGTGTCAATCTATTTGACTGAAAAAGGCTTGGGCTAGTACAGAAGTAAAAGATGAAGTGCCGCTATAGACAAAGATTAAATGAAAAGTAGTCAACCAAGTTTCCATTCATCTGTAGAAGTGGAGATTATATTTGACAGATGCAAAAAAGCATACATACGAGAAACCTTATTTATCATAAGTAAGTCATAGTTAAGCCAATGGTCATCTGTTATAAATAAATAAAGGCAAAAAAATGAAGTTCGTCTAGCAGAGCAATGATGTTTGTCTGTTCATCTAAAATTGGCTACCATGTACAACAGACAATGGGATAATTCATCTGCACCTCAATAATTCGTCTGTTACTTACAATAGATAACCAAACAGATGAAGCGCTAAAGAAAATTTGTCTGTGCTCCAACGAGTTTGTTTGTTACTTACAATAGACAACTCAATAGATGAAGTGCTAAAGAAATAAGTCATCTATGCCTCTATAGTTCAATAGACAATCCATAAGACAAAGTACTGGAAAGGATAATTCATTTGCACCACAATTCGTCTGCTACTTACGATGGACAAACCTGAAGATGAAGGAACTTTTTCTGATGAACAATTGGACAGATACTTCTTCTGTCATAAGTAAAGAAGAACAATGGGCAAATTGAAACATTGGTCTCTATTGAGCATTAATGATGCCCTTTCTATATTGATGAAAGAATTAGCCATTGTAGCAACACCTCGACCAATATTTATTAAGAATTTGAAAATCATCTTTTCCAAGGTCAGCATTCCAGGCATTTTAGCAGACAAGGATTATGCTGTAGTTAGAGAATTCAAATATGCTAATTAGAATGGCCTGCTGTCATTAATAGAGTTCACCTACAACCAATGACTAAAATTCAAAGCAGTTATAAATGAAGCCTCATTGGAACAAGAAGACCAACCAAGGATCAAGGAAAATATTCAAACATTCTCTTGAGAGCATTTACTAATTTGAGTCAAACCTTCTGCAATCCTTTAAGAGCTAAGAGCCTTGCATTCAAACCTTTCTCAACTTTCTTTAAAGGCTCCCAACCACCTTTCGGGAAGATCATTTATTTCTACATTTAATTTTCAAAACCCTTCCCCTATGCTTACTAAGAAATACCTGTGCTTCAACTTCTAATATTCATTCTTTGTAAATTGCTTGAGCTAGTGGTTGAGACTAGACTCAAGAAGAGCTGTAACTATCATAGTGCAAACAAGAGATATTTATTTATGCTCCCTAGAGCTGGAATCTAGAAGAGTGTTGGGAGCATTGTGATCACACCCCCTAGACCTAGAATCTAAAAGAGTTCTAAGAGTGCTGTGTTTATTCCCTTTAGAGCTAGAATCTAGAAGAGTGCTGGGAGCACTATTGTATTTTTGCTATTGGGAATAGTAGAATCTAAGACACTTAGAGAAGAGTATTCTTAGAAGAGTGGAGTAGAGTGTTTACTTGAAACGCTATAAAAATTCCTATGCCTTATTTATTTTTTCTTTGATTGATTAAGTGATTTGAATTGATTCCTAGAGGGATGATTAATCCTAAAGGGGTAGAGCAATAAATTTTTAAGTAACCAATTCACCCCTCCTTTTGGGTTTTTGCCTAATCTTTGGGACCAACAATTCACTTATCAAATACCCTCAAACTTACTCATTTGCTTGTCCTCGAGCAAAATAGAAACACAAGGATTCACAAATGATACAACGAACATCGATCTAGGTTTTTTAGTTAAAAACCTCAATAAAATAGGCATAGATAAGAGGAAACTATCAAGATATAACATGTCTTTAGTTTTCAACCTGAGCCTCTTCTTTTGCACCTTAGATTCCATTGCATGTGTAAAAATTATAGTCATTTCAATCTACATCATTTCACATTTAAATTCATTCAAGCAACTAAGTAATACATGTTCAATGCAAACCCTATGAATTCACTAATTAAACCAAAGAGACTACATTAGATGAGCATTTGATATTGTTTTCCTTTTTATGGGCTCTATTACTATGACATTTCTCATTTTTATCTTCTTTTCTTGAATTTGATCCCCCCTAATCCTTAAGCTGTATTACTATCACATCCCCAAACTTATTTTGTTTTCCATTCATAGAGATGTGATCTCCCTTATAAACAATGAGTTTTTAATCATACTTTTCTTGTATTTCATCTAGTGCTTATCTCAACAATAGTTATAATTAATTCTAGAATCTAAATTGAATAATGCATACTTAGTCTCCTAAATTGATGCTAATTATTCAAAGACTTCAAAAGAAATGGATATGTCAATGTGATCAATGTGTATAAGGAATCTATAGTAAATTAGACATGAAATCAAGTCAAGCATGCAGACAATAGTGATATCTATCATTTTCAACTTAACCATTGTCAAATGTCATATATTCATTGATTTTTTATGATGATCCTGATCAATGCTCAAAACACACAAAACAAATATATTTTTTATACGATTTTAAAGACAAAACATAACCACAATCAAGTAAACCACTAAACATAGAGATTTAAACATAACACATGAACTAGCTAAACACACAACATAGAATAACAAAGCACAAAATATAGATTAGGACTCCCTAACATAAACACACTAAGCTTAACAAAACACACAAACTAAATAAACCAACACATACGAAATATCATACCAAATACCCCCAAACTTAAAAAAACATTGTCCTCAAGGTATAATGAAGGAAAGGGAATGGAGGGCTTCCCTACGACAGTCAAGTTTAGTCTTCAAACTCATAATCCAATTCTTTAGTAGGGGAGAGACTGATGGATAGGTCGGTGGAGTGGGAAAGACTATGGAGCTTGATCCTTGCACCATAGTGCAATTCTAAAACATTGCATTCAAGGCGTTGATGTAGTCCACAAAAAATTAAAATTGTTACCACTGCTCCCTTAACCTTTCCTTGTCATGATGCTTAGTGTAGTCCCTTAGTTTCATGATCTATTAATGTAAATCGGCTATCGTTGGCTCACTAATGAGAGGTTGCATTGGTGGCATCTGTTGGAAAGAGCTCGGGACCTCAAGTACACTTGAAGCCTCCTCTTGACCACTTTGTTTCTCAAAAGATCAGAGCATATCATGGGTGATAGAAGATAGTGGGTGTTGGAGCTCTTCAGAAATAGTAGTAGGAACACCATCCTAGAGACATAGCCCATAGATAAGGGAAGGATGTCTCAAGCCTCATGTCATCTTTCCTATGAATAGAGAAACAATGGATCTTTCAAGTACATGTCCCACATCAATAGACAGTCTTGTCTGGATAGCATAATTGAGAATTGCTCTCTCCTTGGTGACATCAGAGGCATGATTGGTTGGTAGCAACTTTGCGGAGATAAAGCAGTGCTACGCTTTACTCTTTGGTTTAAGCTACCCTATGAAAAGCTGTTTACTCTGTCGTTCCTACTTGGTTTGGCAAGTAGACTGAGGACAATCTCAAAATCAGGCCCATGCTCTAACCAAGCTAAATATTCATCCTCATCGATATTTTCAAAGCCATAGATCCAATTGATGGAGGAGTAATCATAAGGCATCATATTTTTCCACACTGGCGCCTTCAACTGCATCAGGTCTACCTTATGAAGCTCTTGAGCATTTGCATAAAATTCTCGAATAACTGGCACTAGTGCAACACTTGGTTGTGCTGCAAATTGTTCCCAACCTCTGTGGTGGATCATTTCCATAATGCTACCAGACATATGATGAAATCCCTGCTTTGGGATGCATGACAGCGGCGATAGTCTTTGGCTATTGCCTCATTGAAAAATGTGGGCTCAATGTGTGGTTCATAAGTTCCACCCCGCTTCCTTTTCAATGGACCAGTAGCTGTACACTTTTTGGGAGGCATAATGATTCACAATCCTAGGTTAGGTGATTCCACTACTTAACAATTCAGAATCTTGTTCAAACCAAGCTTCAGACAGTGAAAATGCGACCTTTACTTTGATGAATCTTTTCTACAAACTCCTTATAGGCACTCCAGATTTCACAAATTTTCTTCAATGCATTTCACTGAATTTATGAAGCACTTCATGTATACATCATTTACCATTCCATTTCTCCTTCATTCCATTAAATTTCCATAACCCAATTGGTTCCGACAAATCATTAAACACTTACAATGCACATGAACCCACCACTCTCCAACACAACAATCATGGCCCAAATCCAATGTATTTCAATGAAAAAGTAGCAAATCAACAGGATAAGGTGATAAATAGGGAAAAACACCTTATTTTGTTGACCTTGCTCTTCAATGCCCAAATCCAACATTGTTAAGAGAAGATGGGAACAAAACAAAAGGAGATGAGGCTTAGGGAGGCCAGATGTTGGAAGAGGATTTGATGTAGTGATGTATTCTTGAGTTTAATCGACAAGGGTTTTGTGCATTGGATGGGGGAAGTTGAGTGTGAGAGTTGAAATGGGAGAAAGAAAAAGGAGTCTATGGCATGGAGGGAAGAGAAGAAGGGAATGCGTGGGTTGAAATGGGAAAAAGGAGAAGGGGTGCAAATGGAGGGCTTGAAATGGCACATAGGTTTTTTTTTAAGCCTTCAAGTGGATGTCACAGCTTGGAAGATGCAAGTCGCAGCTTGGAAATCTCTTAATGCAACATATTTTTAAGCCTTTCACACTCACACCACTGCTTAGGAGGCACACCGTGGCCTAGATTTTGTTGGACCCAAATGGTATCTCATTCTTCTCAAGGTTCCAATACTGATCTCATTATATCTTGATGGGCATGTTGGTACATCATTAGTGAGATCAACTTGAAAATGTTGAAAGAATCTAGTGAGACCCATAGAATAAGGTAGATGCCCATTTGCACTATCCTTCTAGTTGAACATGAATATGAACATTACATCCACAAGATCATATTTCAAATTGTAAACAATACAATATACAAGAACACACTATTGGATACTTATAGCATCATGTCCTCCATTCCTTGGAAATAAGCAATGAGTCACTATGTGATGAACCAACGTAAACTCCACTGATGAAAATTCTTTGTTTGTGAAACCTCCCTTCTTTATTGATATAGACTCCTTCCTTGTCAAACGTTCAACTACTTATGACTGATCATAAGTTTTGTTTATTGAAACATATGAAAGTTTTATAATTCTAGCAAAGTCTTCTACAATGAACTTTTTCTCTTTACCTCTAAGATATGTTGAGAAGGTATACACTCCATCTTCTCCTTGAAGATAAAAATAAAACTACTTGACAAGTTCATCATAAATCATCAACTTTTCTTCCAAAAATTCAAAAATGCCAAAATTTCTCAACCATCTTATGAATTGAAATCCCTCCTTCTCAAAGAATTCACAATCCAAGAACTTACCCTTGGTATAGTTCTTTTTGGTGAACTTCTGATAAAATTCAACCTTGTTCTTCTTGGATTTGAAATTCTTCAGGGTTGGGTCTACTAGAGTTCGTTTCTTCAAAAGAGAGGTGGATTTATTTTGATAAGGAGTGGGAACTCTTTTTCTAGAAGTGAACCTCCTTGGTGCATTTATGGTTGTTTTGGAGTTGCATTGGTTTTTGTGGGTAATGAAGATGCTTTGTCTTGGTTGGAATACTTTTTCCATGTTTAGGTTTGGGAGAAGTAGCTGATGGAGGAGTAACAACTAGAGTTTCAGTTGGCTGAGCTAGGACTTTAGGTTCTTGATTTTGAACTTCCTCTTCCTTAATTTCAATTGGATCTTATTATGAGGTTTGCCTTATAGGTGTATCTGTGACTTCTTGAATGAACATCCCACTAGTTCTTCACCTAGTTCTAAGAGGAGTAGGTTTAAGAGTTAAGGAATCCTTCAACTTCCTCTTTTCCTTTTACTCATAGGATGCTTTCTTTGAAACAACAACTTTCTATCGATAGGACTGAAAGAAATAATGAAATTTAAGAGTTTAAACAATGAAGGTACAAGGCTCAAGATAATTTTTCAATGACATGATCAATGTGGCTCAAGATGAATTTTCAATAACATGATCAATGTGAATTTGTCTCAAATAGAATAGATGAGAATGGAGAAACAGAGTAGAGACAAATTGCACTCACAAAATATATTCCAAATCGTCACAACAACAACCTGACATTCTACATTGCATTTGAGCTTAACAATACATCATTTTCTTAGCATCAATATGATGATTTACACAAATATTAATTGCAAATGGCATTCAATCAAGCACATTGAACTACAATGAAATAGAGTATTTTCAATGAAATAGAAACTTCCACAAGTTACCTAATAACAAATTCCAAGCATTTTAGCAATAACCATACAACTGTTATAAACACTCATAGGATTTCAAAGACACAGGATGTTGATACCCTAATTCATCAAATTCAATAGTAAATCAATCCTAAAAATCAAAAAAATTCTAAGTTTGAAGCCAAGAATTTACATGAACGGAGTATCCCCATGAGAAATTAATGTTTTGAGTGAAATATTACATCACAAATAATAAAAGTAGAAGACAAGTCTGAATTGATAAGAACAATTGATTGGCACACACGAAATTGGGGATTTTTGGAATTTAGGAAACCCAAAATTTCAGATTTTAGGAATGAGACAGAGAGTTTCTTCATGCACTCCATAGGAGGGATGAAGAATCATCAAGAAGGAACCTTTCAACCATCATACATTGGGATTAATATATGTATGAATTTAATAACGAACAAAAATTGTATTAAGATTTGATTATGGTAACAATATATGAGTTCAAAATGCTTGAATAAACATATGCATGATTATGCGACCACACACAATTTATCTACATGATAAAAAGGATTAAAAGTTATGATCCATGATGATTTTAATCTTCTTATTATTCAGCAATATGTTTGCACTATGACTTATCATAATATGTGAAGATACCAGTTATCCTCGCTCCACAATATGTGCAAATTATATGAGGATAAATACATTCTGATAAAATGATAAATTTCAAGGCTAACAACATGGCAAGTGTAGAAATTTCCAAGTGCAGGACCGCAATCGCCTGCCCTAACCATCTGCTACATTTCAGAAGAATTAAATTATGAAATATGAAAATCACATTTTGAGAGAAAATGAAGAAGACAACAAAGCTGATGAAACTTGCTTCAAGGAGTCAATATATTTGCTTTGTCTGAAATAAAAGCATGGCTTGGCATATAGTGTCTACCTTAACCATCTATCCTTTTCATTCAAGGAAGCTCATGGTTTAGCATATGGTGTCTACCTTAATCACACTTTGATAATTAATCTAACCCATAATGTTGATGATTAAGGAATAAAACAAGTTAAATCATTACAACAATATCATGAATGAAACAAGATCATATAGCCATTAATAACTAATAATCCATAACAAAGAGTATAAAAAAGGGTTATATCTTCACCCTAGAAAAAGAAATTTAGTTCATTGTAAAAATAAAAATAACTCCCTTTGACAAGATTATCACAATGAAGAACTCCTTTCTTCCTCCTCTTTCTTAATTGCAATCTCTCCTTCTTCTACACAAGAAACTTCAAGATTTCACCATCAGAACCGTCTAAAAGAACTCTCAAAACAGAAGTGAAAAGATGTCTCAAAAATCCTAAATTCCTTGCTTAAAACCCCCCTCTATGTACTTAGCAGAAATTTTGCTAAAATTAGGGTCGCCGCTAACGCCGCCGGCTCTAGATTGGCGCTACCGGTGCTGGGTTGTTGTTCACTAGAGATGTTCACACTGCTTTGATAATAACATCCCCATACAATCTCAAAATCATATGATTCTTAACACATTGGAAAGATAACTTTGAGACCTACAATTGTTATGTTTAACATGTTTTACAAAACATTCTAAATATTCCTATATTGGACCACAATTGATGTTATTTTTTGCACATCCAAAATTTCTATTAGCAAAATTGAAGTCTGAGATAGTTATAGTATTTTGCCCATAACTTTCATGTTTAAAATCCAAATCCTATGATTCTTAATTTTTTTGGATAGATAACTTCAAGGGATAAAACTTATATGTTAAACACTTGAGTTGAATCTATCTCAATTGGTACCAGAAATTATGTTAAAATATTGCTTTTTCACATTCAACTTCTTCAACTTGTAATCTTCATTTTTCAGCCACTTGTTCATCATCAAAACTCCATTGCTTTGCTCCTTTCTCATCTTGATATCTTCCATATTTTCTTCCATTTCTTGCACTTAATTATCTATAGATAAACATACTAAATCAACATACAATTTATTTATCCAGTAATAACTAAATTAAGTGCAGATTTATTGGAATCCACTACATTTACATCAAAAGATGATCCAAAACATATGTGAATTTAAGTAATAAAATATGGTATATTATTATCTCAGCAAATACCAACAAACTTAGCTTTCTCTTATCCTCGAGCAAAATAAAAATCTGAAATCTTGAACTAGTTAGGGAAACCTTTCTCAATCAATTAGTAACATGCCAGATAAATTACTCATAGACACACAACTCAGAAATCATTCACAACACTAGCCAAGCAATCTCATGATTCTCATGCATCATCAATATCTTCATGAAGTGAGTGTGTGTGTGTGTGTGTGTGTGCCTTTTCATTCTAATGTTACATACATGCTTTTCAATCAATGATATACAATCCAATGATTTTAACGATCTTCCCAAAACACTCCATAAGCTTGCTTTTCATGATCCCGCTCCACTAATGTAGATAACTTTGTTCACTTGGATCAATAGGTCTTTGTTAAGCTTGTAATGGGGCCTTGGGTTTAGCTATTGAAGAAAAAGATGAAGGATTCACAAGGTAAGAGGTCATAATTGAATTTTACATGAATTTTTACTCTCTTAACTTTTTATTTGCTCTTCTCTTTCTTTTTATGGATTGTATTACTACCACACCCCCAAACTTATTTCCTTTTGAGTTAATTGGGATGTGATCCCCCCCAATTGGAAGATGAATCCTTACTAATTCTTTTCTTTTTGTCCCTTTTCTTTTCCTTTTGCATTTTTCTTTTTAATTCCCCAAAACTTATCTTCTTTTGCTTCACTCATACCTCTCAAACAACCATGAGCATAGAATATGTCTATTAATATGTCAAAAATGGTTTTTCAAACTAAAAAGGGTTTGATGATGAGGCTAAAGAAAGAAAAGTTGAATGGTGCTTTTTCACATGCTTTGCATATGCCATTTCATTGTAAAGCTCAATGGGGACACTAATGACATGAATGTACTAGGTTAGCTTGAAAGGCTCAAACTAATAAAAAACATGACTATAAATAATGTAATAAATAGTGGCAAATAGAGCAGTAAACTATAATGCAAACAGGTAAAACATGTCATGCCATATGCAGGATGTCACAGTCACTCAGTGGTCAGGTTCATTAAAATTTTAATGTTAACATTTCATTACTTATTTCATACGCTTACTCATAATGATATCATATACATAGTTAGCCAGTCAAAATCGGCTCAAATATCGATACATCATATTGCCCTTTTTATCTACCAATCCATATTAGATGGCCACCTCCTATACCAGTACATTGCTCCACCATCATCCACACACTCCTCCCTAGGAGGCACACAAATCAGAACACTACCCTTTCACTCTTCAGCCTGTTAGGTCCATCCCGGCACTCCTAGCTAGAAGCCTGCCAGGCCCACATAGCCACACTACTGTATCCAGTGGTACCCTACCCTCATCGCCTAACAAGAATACCAGCTCTCTATAAACACGCCTACTCAAGCTACTTAGGAAAATCATAGCAATCAAGCCATCTAGGCTAATAGCAACACTCGGACACACCGGCTGCCCACACAACCACCCACTGGCCAACCAGGTCACTCCTCACGACATGGTAGACACAGGTTGACCCCACGACCATCATAAATATATATATATAAGCCACACTGGGCTCCGCGCCGCCAAGTGCAAAAATTAGAATTTACCGACACTTCTGGGAGCATAGAATATACATACATAATTTTTAAAATAAAATTCTTATATCCTAGTTTATAAATCTTATATTGAATTGAATATTTTTTTAGATTCTCAATAATATAAAAAATATTATCCAAATCTCAAGTCAAAATAATGTAAATTGAGCAATTTAAAATTAAAATATAAAGAAAATATGTTAGACAAAATTCTACATCTCTTTTTCCCCTCAAACATTTTTTGTCAATTAATCATAATATAGTGAAACTTGTCTAAAAATTTCAGCTTAAAATAATTCAAAATGTATTAAAAATAAATCAAAATTTTAAAAGGGTGGAACGCTATCAGCATCTCATTTTCAGGGTATTTAATGTTTAGATTTTTTTTGAGGAGTCAAACAATGGAATTTGCTCATGAAATCTGGTATGCTAGTATTTATATATATTTTAACCCAATATTTTTACTTTTGAAAACTAACATCAATAAATTTGTTTTTAATCAACCTCAAGAGGGGTACTTGGCAAGGCATTCTGTCAGTGCACTATTCATCCAAATTCCATCTGATTTTTTCTATTATTTTCAATGCAATTCAATTAATGCTAATATAATACATTAATTATGGTTGCATGGGTCAGATAATACATATTTAAAATCATGTAACTTATATACAAAAATTTCAGATTACAAGTGCCCAAATTGTAATCATTCAAAGAAATCAAATT
>JAYJMB010000728.1:0-61984 GCA_036873735.1 Pouteria campechiana | reverse complement strand
CTATTGGAAATTCATCTTTTCATAAAGCATTATGTGATTTGGGAGCATCTATTAATTTAATGCCTTTGTCTATTTTTTAGAAACTAGGACTTGGGGAAGTGAAGCGAATAACAATAACATTACGGCTTGCCGATAGATCTTTGACTTATCCATGGGGGAATATTGAAGATGTGTTGGTAAAGGTGAATAAGTTCATCTTTCCAGTGGACTTCATTATGTTAGACATAGAGGAAGATCATGAAGTGCCCCTGATATTGGGAAGACTATTTCTAGCTACAGGAAGGGCACTAATTGATGTCCAGAAAGGAGAGCTAACATTGAGGATAAATGATGAACAGGTAAACTTTAATGTTTACCATTCTATGAATTTCTCTCTTGAGAATGGACCATGCAATAGAATAGAAGTTTTGAATGAGTGCATTAATTTTGTATTCACTAATGAACGCATTCAAGATCCTTAGGAAAGTTGCATTTCAAACTCAGTTATCCAAGAAAACACAAGTTCTAGAGATGTCCTGGAGTACATTTCAACAATGAAATTAGTTTCTGCAGAAAGAACTAACAAGAAATTGGAAGCACTGGAGAACTCAATGGTTGAAAAAGTGAAGGCTACCGTAGAGCTCAAGCAGCTATCTAAACATCTTAGGTATGCATATCTCTGTAGTAATTCTTCTTTTTCAGTGATTATTTCTTCCTCTTTATC
This sequence comes from Pouteria campechiana, assembly GCA_036873735.1. Taxonomy (NCBI): domain Eukaryota; kingdom Viridiplantae; phylum Streptophyta; class Magnoliopsida; order Ericales; family Sapotaceae; genus Pouteria; species Pouteria campechiana. Next base: position 61,281 of record JAYJMB010000728.1, on the reverse strand, counting down.
AGGTTTAGAAGAAAAAAAACTATCGTGAATCTTGAGAGAGCACAAATCAATAATTGCATGGTCAATAGATGACATCAAAGGGATAAGCCCAATAATTTGCATGCACAAAATTCTACTAGAGGAATCATCCAAACCATCGAGAGAACCACAAAGGAGGCTTAACTCGGCAATGAAAGAGGAAGTAAGATCAGAGGTGTTGAAGTTACTGAAAGTAGGTATTATATACTCTATCTCCAATAGCGAGTGGGTATGTTCAATCCATTGTGTATCAAAGAAAGGAGGTATGATTATAGTTTAAAATGCAAATAGTAAGTCAATTCACACACGGACTATTGTGGGTTGGTGAGTTTGTATTGACTATCTAAAATTGAATAAAGTAACCCAAAAGGACCATTTTTTGTTCATTTATTGATCAAATGTTGGACCGCTTGGCAAAACATGAATATTACTGCTTTCTTGATGGATATTCTTGGTATAACCAAAATGTGATTGCCCTAGAAGATCAAGAAAAAATCATTATTACCTATCCTTATGGTACCTTTGCATATAGGAGAATACCTTTTGGATTGTGTAATGCCCTTGCCACTTTTCAACATTGTACGATGGCAATTTTTCACGATATGGTGGAGAAAATACTAGAAATATTTATAGATGATTTTTCTGTGTTTGGGTCCACTTTCGAACAATGTTTGCACAACTATCTCTTGTGTTACAATGCTATGAGGAAACCAATATGGTCTTGAATTGGGAGAAATGTCATTTCATGGTCATAGGAGGAATACTGTTAGGATAAAAGGTATCTTCACAAGGATTAGAAGTGGGTCGTGCAAAAATAGTTGCTATAGAACAACTTTTGCCTTTGACCACAGTAAAGGGTGTTCATACTTTTCTAGCGCATACTAGGTTTTATCAAAGATTTATTAAGGATTTTTCAAAAATTTCAAAACCATTATGTAATCTCCTTGAAAAAGATGCTTTATGTGATTTTGACAATGACTGTTTGCAAGCATTCCACATGTTAAAAGAGAAATTGATTTCTACACCAATTCTGACAATCCCAAACTAGGATGAACCTTTCGAGGTGATGTGCAATGCTAGTGATCTAGCATTAGGTGTAGTTCTAAGTCAAAAGCATGATAAGATCTTTAGAGCGATCTACTATGCGAGCCGAACTCTAGATGATGCACAGAAGAATTACACTACAATAGAAAAAGAGATGCTAGTTGTAGTGTTTTTGAGAAATTCAGATCCTACATCATTGGATCGAAGGTGGTAGTGTATACTAACCATGCTGCAATCCAATATCTATTTTCAAAGAAATATGCCAAACCTAGACTGATCCGATAGATACTCTTGTTACAAGAATTTGATCTAGAAATTCAGGATAAGAAAGGAAGTGAAAATGTAGTGGCAGATCATTTATCAAGGATGGAACAGCCTAATGTAGCAACATTAATAGAGGAAAGATTTCCCGATAAACAACGTTTTACCTTGAGTGAAAAATTTCCATAGTACACAGACTTTGTGAATTACCTAGCATGTGGAACTTATCCTCTAAACATTAAAGGGCAGAGGAAGAAGAAATTTTTACATGATGTCAAAGCATATCTTTGGGATGACCCATTCCTATTCAAGATATATGCAAATCAGATGATCCAGAGATGCATTCTTGAAGAAGAAATTCAAAACATATTACAAAGTTGCCATTCATCTGCATATGGAGGCCATCATAGTGCTGATAGAACTACTACAAAGGTTCTACAATCTGGGTTCTATTGGCCATCACTTTTCAAAGACAATTATAAATTTGTTAAAACATGGGATTGTTGTTAGCGAATGGGAACAATTTTAAATAGAAATGAGATGCAATTGACGAATATTTTGGAAGTGGAAGTTTTCGATGTCTGGGGAATTGACTTCATGGGACCATTTTTAATTTCTAGTAGTCATTCACACATTCTACTTGCTGTCGATTACGTTTCAAAGTGGGTGGAAGTAGTAACCACATCAACAAATGATGCTAAAGTAGTGTTAAAGTTTTTATACAAGAACATCTTCACAAGGTTTGGAACACCACCGGCAATCATCAGTGACAGAGGCTCCCATTTTTGCAAAAAATTGTTCAATAACCTACTATCTAAGTATCGTGTGAGACATGAGGTGGCGCTTGCTTATCATCCACAGGCAAATGGACTAGCTAAAGTGTCCAACCAAGAAATAAAACAGATACTACAGAAGATAGTAGGAGGGAATCATAAGAATTGGTCAAAGTGATTAGAAAATGCACTATGGGCATACCAAACGGCATACAAAACATAAATGGGCATGTCTCCATACAGGTTACTCTTGGGAAAGGCCTGTCATCTTCTAGTAGAATTGGAGCACAAAGTGTATTGGGCAATGCAGAAGCTTAACTTAGATTTGAGGTTTGCTGGTCAAAAGCGGATGCATCAACTGAATGAGTTGGAGGAATTCTATCACCAAGCTTATGAAAATTCTAGAATTTACAAGGAGAGGACAAAGAGAAGCATGACAAACTCATTGTCAATGGGGAACTCCAACTAGGACAACAACTTTTTCTTTTTAACTCAAGGCTTCAACTATTTCCTGAAAAGATGAAATCAAGGTGGTCAGGACCATTTGTTATCAACAAAATTTTTCCTCATGGAGTAGTTGAACTGAGGACGTAGGATGGGAGAATGTTTCAAGTTAATGGCCAACATGTCAAGCAGACTATAAACTAAACGCTACTTGGGAGGCAACCCAAGCTTTTGAGCTTTCATTTATTTTCATTTTGTAGATGTAGTGATGAATTTTTACATTGTTTAGTTATTTCATTGACAATAGTAAAACTAGTTTAGGTTAGATTGAATTGATTTGCTTTTACATGATTCAATAAAGCCCATTAATGGATTTGTGTTGCATGTTTTAACAGGATATGATCATGGCAGCAAGGATTAAGTAAATGATTTGGAGAACATGGAGTTTCAGACATAACAAGGGTAGTAAGGAATCATACTTAGCAGGGTGAATGGAATTTCAAACCAGCCATTTGAGCACCCAAATTGGTGCTCAAGCTCCATTAAACTCAATGCAAAAACAACCTGGACTAGCGAAACGGGCACTAAACTAGTGCCAAGTCTCTCCCCTTCCCACTTCATAAACATAAATGGTTTGTGTTCTACCCCATTCATGCCTCATTCAAGAGCCACACATTGTTCTCCCTCTTCGAGCTTCAAATCCCTAGCTTCTTCACCTTCCATTCCAAGCATTTTCTCACTTGTCCAAGCCATGACCTTCATTCCCCACACAACTTCATCTTCCAAATGTCAAGGTTTGACCCATCTTTGATCCATCAAAGCCATTTTCAAAGTTGGGTTTCATGGATTGGGAAGACTCATCTTGGAATTAGGTGACAAGCAACACAACCTATTTTACTTACTCAAATGCCTTGATTCCATTACTTTTATTAAGACTTCATGGTGGATTTGAGAAGGTGTTGAAGGTTGGAGCTTCACAAGTGAACATGGGGTGTTTGTTGAAATGCTTAACGAGAAGTGTTTATGAAATTTTCATGATTCTTGTTATGAGTGAAGTTGTTTGAATTGTGGTTTTATATTGGAATGATAATGGGCACTTTATTGAAGGAGGAGTTGCTAGTTGGTGGAAGTGCATGTGTCCTGTTTGGTGAATTGCTTTTGCAAAACAAGATCACTCTTTTGTATAGTTTATGAAACTTCTCATTATCCATTGAGTGATATTTGTTAACTGTCATACCTTGGTGAAGCAAACAACCATGTCTCCTAGAAAGTTAACTTCCACTAGGCCATCAAAGAAAAGGAAAACTACTGAATCTGATCAACCGATTAAGCCTACATTTGTCAATGGCACTGTAGTGGAAAATTTTCAAAGACCAATTGTTAGCAGGAAATGTATCCCAGAAAGGGGATTTTATTCTCTTGTAGAGAGCATCAATGATGTTATCAGTGCCTAAAACTGGGAGCTATTTGCAACCTAACCAAGTCCGATGGTGGTGTCAGTCATTCGAGAGTTCTATGCTAACGCAAGAGAACAACATAAGGAACGTCCACAGTGACTGAAAGCGTTGGTTAGAGGAAAAATGATACCATATGATAGATTCTCCATCAATCGCATCTACACTATTGAAGATATAGAGAATGATGCTTACTCATCTTGGATAGAAGAAGGACCCAATTATGATGCGGTCATTAATTTCCTAGCAAAACCAGGAACATAGCAGAAGAGACATAAGGACAAAGCATTCAACTTCTTAGCAAGTCAGCTAAAACCAAAAACTAAGGCATGGCATTGGTTCATTTTGGCAAAATTGATACCAAGTCTCCATTTCATAGAGGTAACAAGGGAAAGGCATTACTTAATTATGCCATTTAGAATGTGTTGTCCATTGATGTAGAAAGGGTAATTGAAGGATCAATCATTTCATTCATTATGGGGCGCATAACAAGTGGGTAGGGACACCCTTCACTCCTCTATGAACTATGCTTGACAGCTGGGGTTCCTACGAGTGCATCCAAAGAGATCCAACAACCACTTCCAAAGATGACTTCTACAATAATTCTATCTTTCAAGAAGTTGAGCGTGCTGCAAGAGAGGCTGGTCCGTCTGATGCACCGAGTTCATCCCAACAACATCCACCAATACCACCCCCTTCTGGAGAACCCACTATGGCTAAGTTACAGGATCAAATAGAAGAAATGCATTCTTTGTAGAGGCAGATGATAAAGGAGTAAAGGCAACAGTTCCAATATATGGCGGAATACACCAGTGCTTTAAATGCTATGTTCCAGTCTTGTAGCATGTCATAGAGTGCCAATTCAGTGGTCTTCCCCACCCCACCAATCTTTCCTTCACTCAACTTTAAAGAGGAGCCTAAGGAATGGGATGAGAAGGATGATGAATGACTACATATTTCAGGTTAAGTCCTCCTTTTATCACGTTTATTCAATATTGAGGACAATATCTATTTTTAAGTCCGGGGGTGGGTGTCAATTATGTGTTTGTTGGTCTGTTGGTCTAGTTTGTTTGTCTTTGTCACTCTTAGCTATGTTTGTGTGTGTCTAGGGAGATCTAATTTATGTTTTATGCTTTGTTGGTATATTTTTTGTGTGCGACTAGTTCATCTAGTATTTTGTGATGGTAGATATGCGCGTTGATCAAGATATTTATAAGAGACCAATGTTATGAACGGAGCTTTTGGTTTTACAGTGGCTAAGAAAGAAAATAAAGAAAGTCAAAGAGATCTAATACTCAACTTGAATACTAGTCTATTTTACTTGAGATCCCTTACACATTTGATCATTGTAGCCATTCTCTTTATATTCATTAACTACTTGAATTAATTTAGGTGACTAAGAAGGCATAGTTCAATTGAAACCTTAGAATTCATTGCAATTATTAGTTGAGATGAACAATAGATAAAGTGGACAAGAACTCATAAACTAACTAGGGGGACCACACCTTCATGAAGTGAAAAGAAAATAAGTTTGGGAGTGTGGTAGTATTATAGCCCAAAGAAATTTTAGAGGGATCATATTCCAAAGAATTCAAAAGAAGATCATTGTGAAGAGTGTGATAGTAATACAACCTACAAAGAAAATAAAAAATTTCAGGAGGATCACATTCCAAAGAATTCAAAAGAAGTTCATTGTGAAGAGTGTGATAGTAATATATCCTACAAAGAAAATAAGAAGAGTTCAAAAGTTACATGTATATCTAGTGTAATCTCTCTTAAATTATGAATTTATAGAGTTTGCATTGTGCATGCATTGATTAGATGCCTCAATGAACCTAAGTAGGAAGTGAATTAAAGTGAAATGGCTATAAATAGTTACACATTCACAAAGGGATTGAAAGTATAAATGATGATGTTTGGGTAGGAATTTTAGACATGAATGACATTCTGAAGTTTTTACTTTCAACCATATTAATCTTTTTGAGGTCTTTGAATAATGAATTTAATCAATGTTGCCTTGATGTTTGGTTTAGAAGTTAGGACAATGAGTTTTGCTCGAGGATGAGCAATTGAGTAAGTTTGGGGTATTTGATAAGCGAATTATATTCACTTATATTAATATTAAACAAGCTTATTTACTTATTAATCCTTGAGAATTTATAATTTCTTCACGTGTTTCTACATATTTTTTATAGGTGTTTAAGATCCAAGAGTAATGAAGCTAAACCAAGGACATAAAGCACAACTCAAAACAAGAATGGAGCAAAGCGGCAAAAACAGGTAGCAGAACAAGCACTCAGGTGCCCAATACTGGCGCTCAAGTGCCCGAATCACAAAGAGCAACAAAGAAATAGGCAGCAATTTGGGCGCTCAAGCGCCCATAGGGGTTTAGGGACTTTTGAGAGAACTTGGAGGCTACATTTCTCAAGTTTTTTAGAGAGTTTTTGAATGAGGCTTTGAAGGAGATAAGATCAACTTGGAGATCAAGAGGTCCGAGATTATCACCAAGGAGTGAAGAAAAAGTTGAACAGGGGGAAAACATTGAATTGTTTTGGTTTTAATTATTTTCCTTCCTTATCTCTATGGTTCATCTTGGAATTGGAATTATGATGATGTTGGAATTTTATTGGTTTGATTTATTTTGCATCATGAGTGGCTAATCTCTCTTTTTCTAGAGGAGAGATGGATTTTATGTTGAGTTCATGGTGTAATCAATGACTTTCTTGTTTAGCAATGCAATTAGGTTTATTTATGATATTTGGTGTGTAAGGCTTTCAATTGATTTGCTACCCATTGGATGATTTTGTAATTATGGTTTAACACTCGGTAGAGGTAACCCTAATTAGGATTTAAATGTCACAACATAAAATTATAGATGTCTTGGGAGAGCTTTTATGTTTTATGAAATCTTGAGCAGAGAACCATAGATATTAATGCATTCTTATTATTCAGATTTTTATAGGGATATCAAAATCAAGGTTTGAGAATAGAGATTTAACCTATCACTCGGAAGAGAGGGTTAAGGAAATTAGTATTCTTGGTTTATAAACTTATGCATTGTTAAATCATATTTGATTTGAAATTGCCATGAATAAAACATAAATAAAGTCGATTATCTAGGATTTCCAAATATTGATTTATTCTATTCAAAGTTATTCTATTTAGTTGTTAGTTAAGACTTACCTATTTTTGGTTATCCAAGTAAAGTCAGAATTATCTATAATGATTGCTAGTGAAATGTTGAAATACACAATCCCCATGGATACGACATTCACTTATCATTAAACTATAAAACTTAGACTCCATATACTTGTAGTATAATTTGTAGTGATTATCTAATAGTAGAAATCACTCAATCTTGATTCCACCCTGGATAAACCAATTTGATTAAAACACTCATTCTTTAGGTTGACCTAGTGTCTAGCAACCCAGTTTAAAGTCGTATCATCTTATTCGCCCATTGACTTGAGGAGATCTCCTAAATATCAAGTTATCGCAATATTCTTGGTGATCCCAAATACAACATACATTCATTTTGAGATAGTGTATGTTTTATCTTTTGGGTCTTTATAATGCACTATGCTTTTCCTTTTAATCAAGAGTCCTCTCGCATTGTGGAGATGTAATTAGGCTCGCTTGTGGTCCGGAATGTGAACATACAATTTTCCTGATATATACAACAAGTGTAATCAACTAAGAACAATCAATAAAAAATAAAAAATTGTCTAATTCATTATGACAAATCTTTATATTGTTCCATTTTTGTTTTCTTCTTTTTGTACTTGTTATAGTATATAAACTCATATTCAAATATTTAGATACAATGTAAAGATTTTCATCCATCAAAGTTTCAATTACTTTCTAACAAATAAGTTTTTTTATTTATCTATATTAATATATTTTTTAAAATTATAAAAATAATTTTATTTTTTATAATTCTTTTTTATTTTAATTTTTCTCTATAGTAATTAATTTTTAATATGGATAAGGTACATAATATTATTTCTTTCTTTCTATTTTAATATTTATTTTTAACTAATAAGTAATAAATCTCATATATATATATATCCAAAAGAATATTTTATAAGTTTAAATTATTTAAAAAAATATAGTAGAAATATTTTTTCTCCACAAAATGAGGTTATATCTATTTAATGTGTAGCTTAGATTTTATGTAAATGGTTTGTCACGCCCTTGAGATGTGGATCACTTGGCGGACGAGCGATGCGGTTCATTTGCATAGGCGAATGAAGTGAGACGGTCTTATGTTGGATCACGGCGCGGATCCAATGTGAGATCGTGTGATGACTCCTAGGCGGGATCGTGAGGTGGCGACTCAAGGGTGGGATCGTGAGGTTGATCTAAGGCGGGATCGTGAGGCTGATCCAAGGCGGGATCGCGATGCTAATCCAAGGCAAGATCGTGAGGCGGTTCCAAGTGCGAGATCATGGATGCAAGTTGCATTGTAGATGCGGATCACATGGAGCATGCGAGATGCATTGGTAGTGCATATTGTGGATTGAGAGGGATCGAGGCATCGATGCATTGAGGTCCATGCTGGACGAACACAGCAAGGACAGTGCCAACTGAGCTTGGTAAAAGCAGCGGACTAGGAGGATGCTAATCAGATGGGACAGCTCAAGTGGACGGCTTTCCTAGGTTTCCAATTGGGTATGTGATGATGTGGTGGTGACGTAGCAGTGGCGTGGACCTTTACAGCACATGTGGCACATATGTGGAGCACATGTGGCAAGGGCTTGAACGAAGTCCTTGGTGGTTGGAGCAATCCCTTGAGAAGAGGAGGACTTAGTCCACCTCTCCCATGGAGAGAGGGAGAGTGGGACATGCATCTTAGAGGGAACACATGGCATCTTTAGATGTGGAACATGTGTGTGACATGTGTCTCCACATGAGAAAATTAGGGACGTGGCATAAGGGCGAGCTAACATGTGTCTAGTTGGTTATTCCTTGTACACTATATAAACCTAAGGGGTCTCACTTGTAAGGGACAAGAACCTGAGTGCAGGGACAAGTCTCGTGGTGGAGAAGGACCTTGGGCAAGTCTGTACGGTGTACGTTGTAGCATTGTTTCCTTAATGATAAGGTTGGGAAGTTGGATTCCCTGTAAGTTGCTTATGTTGCTTTGCTTTCAGTTTACTCTTTGTTTCTTTCGGATTGGTTCTTGCATTTGCTATGCCATATGTGCTAAATTAGGTTGCTAAGGTGTTGGATCCTTAGGCCGACACATGGTCCGGTACTATAGGAAGTCCATACCCTATGACATTTTAGTATTAGAGCGACATTTTTGGTCAAGGTTTGTGGGAAATCTTTGCTTATCTATTGGCTTCAGTACTCTTTGTTTTCTGCTAGTTGGGAACTTCAGATAACAATGGCAGGAGATAGTGCAATGGAACAATTGAAAGAAAGGGTAGCACAACTTGAAGAGCAAGTTGCTACATTGCTTGCGGCTGCAGAAGCATCAACGTCCAAGGCTTCAATGGATCATGAGGCGGAGTTGGGGGCTCTGGATGCAAGGCTAGATTTAGTTGAGACGTCTAGGGAGACCGAGACAGTCAAACTTCGGAAGTTCATGGAGGATTTGTCTACAGAGGTAGCAGTTCTCAAGATGGTCGTACGTGTCTCAAGAAGCGGTGAGAAAGCACGCAAAAAGGTACCTCATCCTAGTTCTTTTAGTGGGTCTAGAAGTGCTAAGGATTTGGAAAACTTCCTATGGGATATGGAACAGTATTTTCAAGCTGCTCATATCCACAATGCTGAACAAGCCACTATAGCTTGCATGTTTTTATGTGGGGATGCAAAACTTTGGTGGAGAAACTAAGTTGAAGGTGCAACTCGACCAAAGGTCATGACGTGGGTATAGATGAAGGAGGATCTAAGAAAGCAGTTCCTTCCTTGCAACGTGGCATGGTTAGCTTGGGAATCGCTACGGAAGCTCAAGCACACGAGTTCAATGCATGAGTACGTGAAGGTGTTTCAATCATTGATGCTAAACGTGAAGAACATGTTTGAGGATGACAGGCTCTTCAATTTTATGGCTGGTCTACAGTCGTGGGCACAAACAGAACTTCGACGACAATGGGTGAAAGATCTCGCATCTGCAATAGCGGCAACAGACAGTCTTGTGGATTACAATACTGGGTCGAGTGGCTGCAGTAGGAAGCAAGCTCCTTTGAAAGACAATGGAAAGGCAAAGGAGGACCAACAGGGCAAGCAAATATAACCAAATACAGAGGTCCTAACTCTGGTTGTTTCATTTGTAATGGTGCTCATAGGGCCAAGGATTGTCCTTCAAAGAAGCCATTAGCTTCGATGGTTGCTAAGGAGGATGAGTAGGTATCCCAAATGGGTGCATTACGTTTGGTGAACGTGATGACTCAAGTGAATGCGATAAAGAAGAGTGGGTTGTTCTATGTGCAGGTTAAGTTCAACGGACACGAGGTATGCGCCATGGTTTATACAAGTGCGACCAATAACTTTATTTCAGTTGATTGTGTTGCACACTATGGTCTATCCTTAGAGGAGGATGACAGTAGGGTTAAAGCTGTGAACTCTGAGGCACAACCAGTGGTTGGTGTGGCTAAGAAAGTGGACTTAGTTGTCGGCGAATGGAAGGGAAAGGTGAACTTGATGTCATTTTTCTTTGCTGACTATGATTTGATTTTGGGACTCGACTGGATGTCGAAGGCTCAAGTCATAGTGGCTCCACATCTCGAAGGTATGCTCATAACTTGTAACCCATGCCCTTGTTTTGTTCATGGATTTGCTACCCCAGTTAAGAGCAATAGTGTTGAGAGAGTCTCCACACTAGTGCTGGTGAATAGCCGAGAGGAAGGAGATGAGTCCTTCATAGGTAACCTCAATGAGAAGGTGACCCTCGAAAAGGATGCTCTCAGAGATGAGAGGAAGATGCTGTGTGTGGGTGCTATTAAAATGGTCAGGCACGATGTGTTGAAGGATGTTGAATCTTCACCACGAGTGTCCAAAATCTTTCCTTCAGGAGAACACATCGACCAAGTAGTTGAGTTAGACTGTATAACTCAATCTCCCTACCACAAAGTGTTATCACCATCTGAGCTAACAGAACACAGAAAGGAGCTCAAAGATGAATTGGATGTGGGTATCATCCAAGGTTTCAAGACACTCAGAGGGATCCCAGTTCAGTTTCAGAGGGAACGTGAATGGCTATGTGGTACGTACAGCCTCTACTTTGCATATGCATTTTACTTTGTGTTGTTTCCTTGTACTAGTGGATGGTTCATTATGTACTTAGATTTTTGTTTGGTTGTATGGGGCAACAAACATTGGGAACACAACGTAATACTCAAGTCGGTGCTTGAGGGGTTGAGGGCTTGTATCCTATATGTAATGAGTGTGAGATGTAGTTTTGCCAAGGAGGGGATGTTCCTTGTGCATAACATAGCTGCGGGATGGGTGTTCTTGTATTGTCAAAGTGTATTTGACAGGTTTCATGCTGCGAAGGCAATTGAGTCGGAGCTCAAGTTGCAAAGGCATGGTGAGCTCTGCATCGATTGAGTGGATCAAACACGAGATGCAGTTTTATTAAGCTTGAAGAAGGATCAAGAGCAGAGTTGGTCCTTGTCTTCTCAAGGTGAAATTGGCGAGGTACAGACAATGGAGATTAAACCAATGCAAGGTTGGCCAGAGTTCAAGTTGTCCGATGAAATATTTGTGGAGGCATTAGAGGAGGTGTTGGGTGGCACCTTGATGCTATGCAAACGAAAGATGCGAGAATTCTATAGTGAGTTCGAGCATAACCTAAATCCAAGGCCAAAATCAGGTTGGAGCAGTGGTGAGGCCATGCAACGCTATGATGGGCGTGGTGTGATGCGGAACTTGGTGGGTTCTCCAAGTTGGACTAACTGAGAGAGTTGGTGGTGCATCATCGAACTTAACCAATGGGTTAAGTGTGACCAAAGAGTTGGTCAGAAATAGTCAAGAGTGTTGATCATTGCAGCGACAGGTTCATGTTGTAGTCTACCTATGGTGGTGGATGAGTGTTGCTGAGCAAGGAAGGTGTTCCTTAGGTTCCTATGGTGGAGCAGAGTCGGTAATGAAGCAAGCTTGAGAGCAGGCTTGGTGAAGTGGTATGAACCAGAGCCAAGAGACAAAGTACTCATAGAGAGGAGGTTAGCTGCGGAGAGCTAGTTCATTGTGGCTACGTCAAAGGACGAGGTTCATGGTACTTACAGTCGATGCCGACATCGGCGACTTTGGGTAGTGTCGGGTTTGTCACACCCTTGAGATGTGGATTGCGGTGGATGAGCGATGCGGTTCTTAAAATTTAATTTGTATATTATATTATTTGCAAAATTTTTCTGAAAATAATTAATGATGGAGTTAAAGTATAAATTTTTTTATCTTTTTTGTCATTTGCATAATAAAAGTATTTTCATTATATTATAGCCAAACAAATATGTAATACTAAAAGTACATTTACTTGAAATACTTTTTACTAGAATTCTATTGAAAAAAATATTTATTTTTTAAAGTATTTAATTTCAAAGTGGGGCCAAATAGAGATGGCGACATATAAAGAGCAGGTATCGTGTGCCGGGTGCAGTTAAAAGTAGTCGTACTCTTTCATTGGTAGGTTAAGTGAGTAAACCATCCATGAATAGATGGTGGCGGTGAACCAGTCTAGCAGCGACACATGCAAACTAGGAGTTAGGTTACCATCAAATTTATTCATATATCTATTTATGACCCATCAAGTCCTTGTTGTAATTTTTTATATTTTAACTAAATATCTAATAAAATTATTAATAAGTTAAAATTTTTATTTTTTAATTTAAAAGAAAATATGAAATACCTATGTTAAAATAGAACTCAAGATATCTTGTTTCAAAATTAAAGCTTTACCATTTTTCATTAATTACTTTGTAATTTATATCAAAATAATTATATATATATTATAATTTTAAAAAATAAAATTTAAAAATTCCTAACATGGAGCCCTTTATTTATTGTTAGTCTCCCATGGGGTTATTGTTCTACAGTCATGTTCGTAAACCTGCTAAAATAAACGATGGACGAAGAACTGTCACACGCGACTCACCGTGGGTCAACTGCACGGAATCCCGTGGAACATGCGAATGTAGGCGACCTATTTGCGGCAGGCATCGTGCTAGTCGCGGATGGAAAAGGGTCACCATACGTCCGTACTCTCCCATTGGTAGAGTAAACCATCCACGAAGAGACGCGTGGCGGGCGGCCAATCGAGAGGCGTGTGAGGACGGGGAATTATATATTTAAATTAAGTTAGTAAGTAAAAAAGTAAAGATAATTTTTTATGGTAAAGCATGCTTAATTATTTTATTATAATGAATCTTTTAATTTAGTTTAATATTAATTTTTTTATCAAATAAAAGAAAGCATGTATTGGCAACTATTTCACTAATGAATACAAAGTACTTGATTTTTATTTAAATTTAAAATATATAAATCATTGTCCTTTGATTAAATTAAAAATTTTCTACTTATAATATTTTTTTAAATTAATAATCTATTTTGATAGAATAATAAAATAATTATTAAAATAATTATTTTATATGATATAGCTCTAGTTGCCATTATATTATTCTAAAATTTAATCTATATTGTAAATTTGACATGACAGAAGAATTCATATTTTTATAGTGTAGTGTATAATCCAATCTTTTTACTTAATTGAAAAACTTAAGAGGCATGTGTAAATATTTATATAAACCACTCACATTTGTATGAAATATTTAATTTTTATTTAATTTGGAAAAGATAGAGTTTATATGCAATGCATAATTTTTATTTAAATTGTAAAAAATGGTATTTGTGTACCTTATATTAAAAAATTAAAAAATTTCCTTTACTTAAATTTTTTTCAAAAATAAAATATTGAAGACTTATTTAGCCCAAATAATAAATAATAAATAAAATAAATATTTTTATATGATATAAATTGATTAAGCATTATATTATTCTAAATTTATATAATTTAGATTTTCATTATAATAGAAATCTGATCTACATTATAAATTTGATTTAAAAAAGAATTTAAGTTTTCATTATATATGAGAATAACATAATATTTTTATTTAATTAAAATGAATTGATATTAAATTAAAATTAAAAGATTCATACTAATAAAATACCTAAGCATGTCTTACGATGAAAAATTATTTATTTATATTTTTATTTGCTGAATTAATTTAAATATGATTAATGTTTTAAAATTTTAAATATATTATATATAAAAAAATAAAGATATAAATAGATCTGAGTTAATTAGAATACATGAAATCATCAACTGTTTAGCGCGCTTGAAAACCCAGTGTCTTTGTCCGTAGCTAAACTCTCTGCGCTCACGCCTCTCGATTTGCCCGCCAGATTCACGTTTTTCTCACCCAATGGGAGAGTACGGTGACTCTTCCAGTCCGCACGCACCGTCGTGTGCCCACACACATTATTAAAAAAAAAAAAAATACAAAGAATTGGGTGGGTTGCACCGATCGATGGTTGAACCGGTTAAGCGTCGGATTCACGGCCCAACCGGTTCGATCAGTCATTTTAACTGACAGAACCGATTCTTTTCTTTTTGAAGAAAATTTTAAAAATAATATAACATGATTTTAAAAAATCTAAACTATAGTTATTATTAATCAAAATATATAAATCTTTTGCATAATAACATGTTATTTTGATTCTCCCTTTTATTTTATTAATAATATTAAAATAAAAAAAAATTCTGTTAGACCGAACAGGTCACACCGGCCGGTCTTATCCAGTTTTGATAACATTCGGTCACACTAAATAACAAAAATGGTAGAACTAGAAATTAAAATGTTTAGTAAAAAAATATTATAAAGCTTACTTTTATACTTGTAAAAATTTTATTATTCGCTAATGTCATTTAATGATTTTCATTTGTATTCATTGATATAGCGATACAAATAATTTATATTGATTTTTGTTTGCTATAAGCTACCTGATTATCTGATTTAGATAATTTTTATTATAATTAAATATATCATACTTAATTACTTTTGAAGGCTGGGATGAATGAGAAATATGATGTGGGCGTCACTATTGGTTTCTCGGTGGAAATTACCGAATTTCAACGGTGGGCCGGCAGATGCTGTCGGCCATATGAAGTGCCTGCCGGCTATATGAAGTGCCAGTGTACGCTACGCATTTAGCCAAAACTGTCGAAAAAATCTCTCCTTCCCTGCCGCTGCAGCTCTAGAGCTCGGAAGTCAATGGAGTCTCCGTTCAGGCCTGATATTCTGAGAGGGAAGGTCGCCCTCATCACCGGCGGCGGCTCCGGAATCTGCTTCGAGATTTCCCTCCAGTTCGGCAAGCACGGCGCCTCCGTTGCGATCATGGGCCGTCGGAAGAATGTCCTCGATTCCGCCGTCTCCGCCCTCCAATCTCACGGAATTCAGGTTCTTTTCCTCTTTCATTTGGTTTCTCTCTATTGTTCTATGACGCTTTTTCTTGATTTCTGATTTCTAATTTCTATCTCCCACGAGGAAGATCCATTTTTTCGGCTTTTCTTCCTCTGATTTTGGCGATCTTGTATTGTATCTGCGGGACTATGTGTGATTGTAGTTCTCTGGCGGCCGGAACATGAGGCTGCTGAAGAGTCTGACTCCAGAAATTATCTTGGATGGAGGATCTGGGCAGTCCGAATTGCCCGTTTTAGTTATTGCCTTTGGTTTTACGGGCAGATTGCATCATCCAATTCCACCACGGGCATCGCTCGGGAATGGAATTGGCTTACGAACTCTTTGCTATCAAGATACTCCGGGTTTTGTGCTGAAATAACTGGAATGCAAGAAAATGTAATTTGCATTCGGGGTGTCAAATTTGATGCAGGCAGTTGGGTTTGATGGAGATGTTCGCAAGCAGGCAGATGCAGCCAGAGTTGTGGAATCAACAGTGAAGCATTTTGGCAGACTTGACATTCTGGTGAATGGTGCCGCTGGCAACTTTCTTGTACCATCTGAAGATTTATCCCCTAATGGATTTAAAACAGGTAATTCATCTTCACACACATGCAGATGTAATTGGTAGTTGGAATGATGTTCATTCAAAAACATTGGGCCAAGGTAAGAGGAAACTATATCCAAAAAGCTTTTTCTCAGCCCAACAAGTTAGTTTGGCTCTGCCTTGATTGCACGTGGTGTATTGATGCACTTGCTTTTAGATGTGGACTCTGATCATTATAATTGTTCCAGTTATTCCTGTTATTATTGGCAATGTCATAAATAATTCAATAGCCCCAAGTTGGTGATATGTGAAACAATTTCCTGTTCTGCCTGATGTTTCACTTTTCACTAATGCTTGATAAACAAGCGATACAATAGCCCCAAGTTGGTAATATGCAAAACAATTTCCTTTGTGTTCTCACGTTTTCTTAATGTTTCATTAACAAGTGATACAATTTGCTACTATCAGCGATTATATTGTGAATATTTGTACATGCTTCTGTGGTACTTGTTGGTGTACTTGGGATGGTACCTATATTGGGAACACTGCATGGTGCATTCCTTGACTGGATCCTCAACATTAAAGGCAGAAGCTATCAAAAGGTGGCTTTTCCTGTACAAGGGCATGGTATTACAGAGAAGCATTCATATAATAGCTGACGCAAGTCAGATCTTTTAAAATTGTATGGAAGGATAGTGGTTACTGAGGCATGTCATTGAGAACATTGTAATCTTTCAATTTTGAAGCGGAATTATTGTTTCACATTTGCTTTAAATGAATCTTGTGATGCCACACATTTTACCTCTAAATCTGGGATGACTTGTGCTTTTTATTGGGAAAATGAACCATTGCTGCTCTTCCAAAAAATGGAAAAAAAGGAGAGTAATTCGGAGTGGGAGAAGGAAAGCAAACAACCAATTTTGAAATTGTTGTTTCAAAAATCAGTTGACCATTTTTGAGCATATGGAACATCTTCCATTTCCTAAGCTATATTTGGTTAAATGTAAAGCACAATAAAAGTACAGGAAAATGTAGAAAAATGTAAAGCCCTCTTTTTCTTCACCCTTTTATTTTGATGTCACATTTACTAGTCCTAGGCTACTAGCTACCCACAATAACCCTCCATTTGTCATGTCATTAAATATAATTTTTCCAAAAAAATTTATCTATTTTATCTGTCTTTATTTTATAGTTGACACCACCTTTTATCTTGCTGACGGCATGGCCTCTTCTTTTACATTCCTTTCATAGACTTCACCTTTTCCTCCCCCTTTTACATTTCTTTTACCTCTTAACCAAACAGAACCTTAAGCAACCATGAGATTTCTTCTTCTTCTTTCCTCAAAATCTTTATATGCTTTTACAAGATTCCATTAATGGATGCCTATAGGCCTATAGTGATGATGGTTATTGGAGATGCTGCAAGTGGAACCAACTAATGATTTGCTACAAAAATGTCTTTGAATGTGTTTCTTCACATAATGGGGCCTTTAACTTGTCGACATAGATTGCAGAAAGTCCATAAACAGTTTGATTGTGATCTGTAACAACAACAAAAATGATATGCAGTACTATGTTCACCTTTCGAATATTTTTGTTCATGTGTTATATACTCCATTTACAAATGCACCATCTTTTATCTTTTCTAGCATGAGCGTTTTTTTTCTTGCATTATTTTCTGACAAATCATATGATCTTCATCTTATGATGATATGATTTTTTATTTGTGTTATTGAAATTCACAAGCGTTCATACAGTGCCTAACAGGATTTGTGTGTCTTCATGCAGTCCAACAGCACTGCACGTGAGCTACCTGCATGTGATTCAATAACCTAATCATGAGATTTGTGTTATTATATCAACTCATGGATGATCCTAGTATTGTGATGATTATGACTGAGAGCAGTGACCTGCATTTTGTGGGGCCTAGTCATTTGTGCTATGGATGGTGGGAATTTTTGGAGTTTCCCTATTCAAATCCCTCCATCCACCAAAATTTAGTCACTTATAGAGAAAATGCTTGGTGAAATTATGATCTTTCTTTTTATTTGATCCATGTGTCACAAATTTTCTATTATTAAATTGGTATTGGCAATTCTGAATAGCTTCTTCAATTAATCTTCAGTCATGGATATTGATTCCGTGGGCACATTCACTATGTGCCATGAAGCACTCAAGTATCTGAAGAAAGATGGACAAGGGAAGGAATGTTCTAGTGGTGGATTTATTCTAAACATAAGTGCAACATTGCACTATACTGCAGCGTGGTATCAAATTCATGTATCTGCTGCAAAGGTTTGTCAACATCTGCATTTGTATCCTCCTGATTGGTTCAACTATTAGAGCTGCATTTGTCTGCATATGACCCATGGTTTTATCCTGATGTGTGCTACTTATTTAGAGACACTGAAAATTGCCTGTTGCCCTGGGACTGCCTTGTGATGGTACAGGAGTGGAACACTGAGGCCTCCTCTCATCATCAATTCCAATTTGTGCATTATCAAGGCCATTGATGGGGCTGTTGTAGCCTATGTCAACTAACCATTCATGGAGGGGTTTTAGTCTGGATCCTAGCTTATAATCCAAAAACTAAGTGGGCACTTGCAAGAGTGTGGATTTGGAAATTGATGGCTTGAGTATTAGCCTTTTCATCTCAAATTGGGAAGAATGCTGCCTGGGGAATTCTGAAAATCACTCACAATTCTATTTGGATAGAGACCTATCAATAGCTTTCTATATAAAAGTAGATCACATCCCTTAACTTATTCAAGCAATTTGCATTTTAACTGTGACTTTTCCCCCTCATGTCTCAACCTAGATGCTTTGGGTCTTTGGTTTGTCCAAACTGACATGGCTACCCTGATGAGGAGCTTCTATATTGTAGATACCTTCTTAAAATGATGGTTTTTACTAATGCTGCAAGTACTATTGTCCCCTGTTGACTGTGAGTTGCTGAATGTGTGGCATTTAAGATTTTTTTTTCTTTTTTATGGCCCATATTCAAAAGATTTATGCGGTTGTTTAAAACTTTATCATTAATTAAATGTGTTGTAACATCATTTGGTGCACAAATCAGTCTTAATGAGAAAACGCTTGCTGGTGATTTGAGTCTTTACATGGGTGGAGGGAACCTTTTTAGTGTCCTTAATGATCTTGAATATTCTTCACTTGATTATCTTAGTCAAATCAATATCAGTGTAGTCGTGTATTTGACCCAAATAACTGATGTGGTGTTGCATTGCATGAATTTGATTATTTTATTTTGTTTTTTATTTTGAAACATCAATGGATCTAAGAATCTAAGTCCTATTCTTTGCATCCTTTAAACCTTTTTGTCTTTCTTAAATATACTTGCTTTGACAGGCAGCTGTTGATAGCATTACAAGGTCCCTAGCATTGGAGTGGGGTAGCGACTATGATATCAGAGTGAATGGCATTGCACCAGGGCCCATTGGGGACACTACTGGAATGAGTAAACTAGCACCAGAGGAGGTGACAAATAAAGCTAGAGAAACGATGCCTCTGTATAAACTAGGAGAGAAATGGGATATTGCAATGGCTGCCTTGTACTTGGCATCTGATGCAGGTTGGTTTTCCTCTTTCACCAGTCCAGTTTCATCTTATTGGTTAATATCTTCATGTTTTAGAATTTTTGTTCTTGCCTATGGATTGAAGTTTGATAGCTAGCATTCAAATGTGGCCTGAACTCCCTCTAGTTTACCTTGTATGAGCAAATCGAGCTTTGCAGGTACATGGGTGGAAACAATGATAGTTGGGTTGAAGCTGTGTTTGATGGAAGTTGTACAACCCAGGCTCATAATAGACTTATGTGCCAGATTTTGGGCCTAGTTTGGCCCATCATTCTGTTCTTCATAGGATTTAACAATGAATGTTAGCCCAGCCCATTAATGTGGGTTCTCCTGGTGCTTCTGCTCTACCATGCTGGGCATTGTGTCAAAAGCTGGGCAGGACTCCGCTCAAGCTTATTGAGTACCTGTACAAACCCACTCATGTCCCTTACACTGCATATGTGCCAATAATTGTGCAAAATGGGTGGTGAAGTACTCCAGTGGGCCACATGATAGATTATCCTGGCGTCCAGTTGATTGTAGCAGATTGGCGGTTAACAAAGATAAGCATGGAAGTTATATCAGAATATCCTGCCAAGCAGGACGTCCTACTAGAGATATTTTGGATAATGTCACACGTACCTGCCTAGTAAATGTTTGGGTTGACCAGAAGATTGACTCTATTTTATGATTTCTAAGTTTGCTATGGTACGCATGCTTTTGTTTTTCTTTCCCTTTTAGTTCGAACCTTTTATATTTTTTGGATTTGTTCTTGCGTTTAGTTTTTCCTTATTGGAATGCCAGAATGTCAATCTGATTAGTTTTTCCTTATTGGAATGCCAGAATGTCAATCTGATTAGTTTTTCCTTATTGGAATGCCAGAATGCCAATCTGATCAGTTTTGTGAATGAGTGGATTCATCAGTATCTTCGTCTTAGCCTATTTTTGTTGATTTCTCGTCAACTATTTGACAGCAGATAATCAAAAACTTATGGGATCAACCGGCCACCTAATGTGTGCCTTCGTCTTCTAAGCAGACTCTGCTTCCAGCAATAGCAATGTGTCACATTGAGTCTTAAAACTTTTGCCTAGCTACCATGAAAATGAAAACATTTTGAACTTTTGGTCATATGGCCCATTGGTAAAGTCAAAGTCAAATAACTGGGAAAATGTAATGGCTATGATGATTCTTTAATTGCACTAAAATAGAATTTGAGAAGAACCCAATTCAGCACAATGGCAGAAGTGATAACAAATAGGAAATCATGGTTGTGTTGAGAAATGCTTAAGCTGTTGGTGTGAGGTGAGGTTGGAGCAGCAATTTACAGAACATTTTACACTAGGGTATGAAATTATGAATAAGTGAGGTGTGGAGGTGCACTGAAAATGCACCTAGTTCTTTAGATTGGCTCCATTATTTGTGGACAATTAACTGTTAGGAGAGGCGACCAAACTGGCCAGCAATACATTCCATTTATCACAGTCCCTCTGAAGTTCACTTGCATGGCATTCCCATGTTGCATTCTACCTGGCGATGGTCATGTACACAAGCACATCTCGCTGTAGGCGCCTGTGTTGTGGAGCAACTCATTGATTGTTTCTGGCATGCATGCAGTGCCCCACCATTTCTCTTGTTAATTATTATGGTTGTGTTCATGATGTCGATCTGTTTCTGCTGTAGGGAAATATGTCAATGGAACAACATTAACTGTCGATGGGGGAATGTGGCTGAGCCACCCTCGCCATATGCCAAAAGAAGAAATCAAAGCCCTCTCACGGGTTGTAGAGAAACGTTCAAGAAAAGCTCCAGTTGGTCTTCCAAGCAGCAAACTATAGAGTAAAATCTATGATGTTTTAGTTTTAAAATGACATCTACTGACTGGGGCTGCCTTGGTTTTGAGTCAGGCCTTAGAATGGATTGCTATTTTATGATTATTGAAGAAAGCAGTTTCTGTTTTCACTATTTGCATAGGAAAAGAAATCTATTCTGTGGGATTTTCCACATTTCTATTTCAGTAAGCGTTGCTATGTTCGCCTCCCAATTTAACTGAATATGATCTTCACGCATACATAACGCTTGGGATTCATGCTATAATGCACATGGCAAGCAGCAACAGAACAGCAAAATTCAATTTTAATGCAGGTGGGGATGCTTTGCTCAATCACTTCGTCCCTAGCTACTAATAATCAAATCGATGCCAAAGGTAAAAGGTCTATGGACCACGTTGTTAGGCCTGATTGGTGTGTTTGGTTGGATTGAAAAGGATTGTAAAAGAAAATTTTCTATTCCCTGATACATACCTAGATAGGGTAGCTTTAGTTTTTGGGTTTTTCTTTTAATTTCATAGTTTCTTTTAAATTTTCCAAACCATTATGAAATCTGTTTCTAGCTTGAATAGTTTCAGTAATTATTTAGTACTGAATTAATTGGAGCCTTTGCCATTAATAATAAAAAATTTAAATATAAAAATATAGAATTTATTTTTAAATAAATGTCTTTCCAGATTAAAGGAAGAGAAAATTTTCTATACTTTGGGGCCCTAATTGCTTAGATGCATCCCGTGAGCTGGTTACATTTAACCGTAGGTTAACAAGAAAAAGATTAACATGTCTTTCTTGTCTGAAAATGGACAAACCAGCCCGTGTCTTGCTAATATGCTTTAAGGTTGCTTTTACATACGAAAAGAGTGATCATGCTTGGAAATTTTCATTGTCTACAAACTTATGTAAAATATTTATCAGTACTAAATCCTGAAATTTGGAAAAAGAAACATAGAAAATATGGATTTCTCTAGACCTATTAGCCAAGTTGAATGAGCCACGAGGAGAAATGAAATGCCTTTTTTATGTTATTGCATTTATCCTTTGTAATGGGGATTAACAACCTGGATTTCTATCGGACGTTTTCCTCTCTCATTACTTTCTCACACAACTATTGAGCAGTTTAATTGGCTGGGTTTTGGACCAAGTCCACTGAAACAGTCCATAGAAAGTCAATTGCTGTGTTCTTCTATTCAGAATCATGGTTCGATAATTTGTAAGTTAGTCGACCAAAGGTTTGATGGATTTATGCTTGGAATAGTCACCTTCAAAGTATCAAAAAGTACAAGCATTTTTCAATTCAACTATTTCTTGACAATACGCAGGAAATTTATGATCTAAACGTATGTACGTCAGTATCGCAGATCTTTACGTCCTGGCAACAGCAAGCTTAGATTCATGTCAGCTTCCATCACATGCTTATCTATTGGCTACTTACAAATAAGCATTTTTCTCCACTAAGCATGCATCATCATCCTCCTGCGTCTTTAACACAAACGTTTTTTATCATGTCTTGAAGATGATGATTTCCTTGGTCTTTACGTTATTGGATTCTTCTCTCATACGTGGCAATTAACTCATCTGAGCATCAAAATAGGAGCAAATGATAATAAGATGGGAATGGATTCGACTGCAAGAACTAAGAAGGTTGGGTGTTGCAATCTTCCTATTAGAATAGGTGGTGCAATGTTCCTATGGAGTCTCCTGTTGCTATTGATATTGGGATATCTTGGATTCATCAACCAACTCTCTCTCCCAGGTGTTTGTAGGCCGCATGGAGATTTGCTGCTTCCCACTCGTGCCCACTGCAAAATCAACCATCAGACCAGCCACCTTTTTATATGTTCTATAAAGTACTCAGAAGCTGTGAACGAAGTCTGTTGACAGGACACGAAATTACTTATGAGTTGATTCCATTATACCATCAACATTGCAGATTCGTGTGGGGTCAAAATCGTTTTTATCCAAAGATGGTTCGCTATTACTATGATCAATAAAGGCTTTATAGCTCTTCTTCGTCAATACTTTCTCCCGAGGGAGAATTTTTATAGCTCCCATGATAAGCCATGAAGATCCTAAAGAGTGCCCATGAAGAACCCAAAGTATTTTGACTAAAAGTTGTCATGCTTGGGACTTGCACTTTATGTAAATGCATTACACGTTGCAGAGCTATACAAAGAAGATTCTTACAATGAAATAATTACCAAAAGACATTGTTCCAAAATTCAAGTAGGCTAAGTGATGCCCATGTTGATGCTTTGGCATGATTTTTATATATGGCTTCAGCCAACCCAGTTTCCAACTAACCTGGTTTTTTGGATCAAGACTAATGCACAAGCAGAAGTATCTGATGGAAATTAGGATTGAATGCCCAGAACCTTTGGCCTTCTCTTTTTGTAATGTCCCTGTATTTGCAAGCTTGAAGATCTTGTTGTAGCTGAATTCTTTCTTTGACCCTTGAACAGTAGTCAAGCTTTTCTGACCATTCCTTTGTTGTATGCGCACATGCACATACTCTTTTGCCCCAGCACCAGAGTCCTCAGCATTTGCATCAGCGAATGGATCTAACAATAGCAATAAAACAGGCATTTGAGAAACACTGGCTAGCAAATCCCTGAATCTCCATACGTAAAGCAAGCATCCCTTCCATGCATAGGTATAGCCTGTTCCAACAAAGCAATTTGTGGGAAATTCTTCAAAATTGTGGTCTCAAAATTGAGATTACAAAGGGATGACTGTTGAGATTATTGTATAATTTTAATGACAACAAAACTTGTCTTAAAACTTGATTTATACTCGTGATGCTTCTAGTATAGAAAGCTTGAAATGTAGAAAGATATATTTGAAATATGCATGCTCTATTGGAATATCATTTATAAAAGCATATACATTTTGATATAAGTCTAAAAGGTAATCATATTGCTCCATATTATTTTCAATTTTATTTATCATGCCTTGGATTATATATTAAAAGTGTCTTGAAGAGATATCCTCTTGAATGAAAAAGAATGAATGCTTAAATGAACTTACAGATACAAAATCATGATTTAAAGTACATATTAATGCTTTAAAACTTATGCAAATTTGATATGGATAATTATATTGTGATTTACAATGAAAAATATAATAAACAATGTTAAGCTAAAAATGTGGCAAAAGTGTAGAAATTTTTAGGTGCATGTTCGCTGCTACAATACTTTTAATACAGTAAAATGCTACAATGCCGAAATAGGTTATCTAAAATGAAATGGAAGATGAAGCAGGGGACAAAGCAGAAGCATCAGACAAAACAGTTGAGGAATTACTACAATGATTTGCTATAGTAATATTGCTATAGTACAATAGATAAAGCTCCAAGTGATCAGCGGACGAAGTAACAGACAAAGCACTGCGATGCTATAATAATCTGCTACATTAATGCTGCTACAGTACCAATAAACAAAGGTATTCGTTTGATACTTCAAAAGAATAACAAACAAAGTGCTGATATAGTGATCTGGTACAGTAATCCGCTACATTAAATTGCTATAGTACCTATAGACAAAACTAGCTAATTTGTCTGTTACTTCAGATAAAGCAAAGCTACTGTGATCTGCTATAGTAATGTTGCTACAGTTAACTTGCTATAGTAAAAATTTATTATTTTCAAATATTAGAAATTC
Organism: Pouteria campechiana; assembly: GCA_036873735.1. Classification (NCBI taxonomy): domain Eukaryota; kingdom Viridiplantae; phylum Streptophyta; class Magnoliopsida; order Ericales; family Sapotaceae; genus Pouteria; species Pouteria campechiana. The sequence continues at coordinate 36,229 of JAYJMB010000728.1, read as the reverse complement.
AACACTCTATAGCAACTAGATTTTGCAATAATATTCTTTCAAGAAGTCCATAACCTTTCTAGATGGTAAAAATAAATAATCCATTGAAGGAAAACAAAATGAATTGAAGGTTCTAAGTGTTAAAAAAGAATCAAACATCAAGAACCTATTCATATCTTCAAGTAAAGGATTGCATATATTTGTTCTAGTCATCTGCTACATTTCAGAAAGTTTGAGTTGCAGAGATTTTGAAATATACTTAAAGATGTCAATCTGAATACTCTATTTGAAATCTCAAGAAATAATGAAAAGGCAACGGATGAAACAAAATGTTCAAAGAGCAAAACACATTTGTTTGAAAATGAAGGAACTCAATTTCATTTAGAATCAACTATGGACAAAGTAGGATACGAAGAGTCTGTCCGTTTGGAAAGAGACTTTGTTTGGTATTAACTTCAAACAAATAAAATAAAGCATCGGTCAAAATGGAGTAGCTAAATCTATTAGAATTTATTGTCTCCTTTCCAAAACTGTGAATGAAGTTAGAGCTGCAGCATCTCCTTATTCTTCAATTACCTGAACCAGCTATTCACCTTCTTCTATGTCAAGGTCAGCACTGCAGAATGACTATAAGCATATGGGAATTAAATAGAAGATACGTTTTCAAATGGGAGATTATCATAATAGTCTTCTACATTTATTTCTTGCTCATCTATTCTCATCTTTGCATTCAATGAAGACCATCTTCCTCCAATGGTCAAGTTTTCAAGAAACGAGATGATTCAAGGTGATGAAGGAATACTTTTCAGATGTGCTTAACCTTATGCAAATCATTCCACTTATGGCCAAAAGCTTAAACTGTCATCTATCTTTTATGAGCTTAAACTGCATATCTTTATAATCATTATCTTTACATTTTGGGAAGATCTTTCTATGTAATAGAGTTGTAAAAGAGATCTAATCTTTCCTTATGCTTAAATGTGTATTAGTTTCTGGTTAAACTAAAAACCAGTGAGTTGGTGGTGAGCCCTAAAAAGCCGACAAGTTTGCTGGTGATCTTCAAAACCAGTGAGTTTACTGGTGAGCACGTGAAACCAAAAGAGTGTTGGGAACACCATGTTTATGCCCCCTAGAGCTGAAATCCAGAAGAGTATTGAAAATACTTGTTTATGCCCCCTAGAGCTGGAATCTAGAAGAGTACTGAGAGCATATATGTATTTTTCATTGTATAGGATATTTTGGAACTCACGGCACATTGAATGTGTGCTCTTTGAAAAGTGGATGTAGAGACAAGGTTCCCAAATTACTATAAAAATTATATTATTTATGTGTTTGTTTGTTTGCTTATTTTATCTTTCATGCACTTTACTATTTCTATTATTTATCTTACAATGCATCACACACAATCACGAAAAGAGAAAAATATTTCACTAGGAGCTAAGCAATGAATTTTTACATACCCAATTTACCTCTCCTCTCTTGGGTTAAGCCATACTATGGGAACTAACAATTGCCACATCAAGCTACTACTCCCTTACATTTAAGGAGAGACTTCCACAGATTTAACTGAAAACCAACAAAACTTGTTACATGGGTGATCCAACATGGTGCTATATGGGATCCTCGAGAAGCTCAATTAAGCCTCGAATTGCACATGTAGTGGAACTGGAATGAACTTGTTCATATGAATGATGTTGCTATTATATATATAAGAAAGGCTTCAAAATAATCAGTTGGTAGGAATGTTGGGAGCAACTGCAATATCTCATCGTTTGTGTAGAGTGGGATAAAATCTAGTCGTTCAATTTAAAAACCTTATTGTTTGCATTGTTCATGTAACCAATCCGTGTAGAAGAAATTGACGAAGGGTTCTCCCTCTCTCCACAACCGAAAGAGACCAGTGTCCCCCTCTCTCATCCCGACAGCCAAGTGTCCCGTCTCATGCGCTTGCCTTCTCTCCCTCTCTCCCTTCTCACACACCTCACTTGCCATCTCTCCCTCTTTCCCATCTCACGCATGGCATCCTAACAACAGTTCATAGATCCTTCTGTGATGCCTGGAATCGTCAGAAGCCCCTTTTTGAAAATCCACTCAGGCTTCTCAATCATGGTTGCGAGTAACTTCAAATTGCTGGGAGTGTGGCTGGGATGATGCTAGGAGATTCGATGGACTTTCATGTGTTTACTTTTGATTGAAATCCATTAAAAGAATTGGATTTACTTGCATGTCTGAAATGTGGCCTTAATTTTTTAAGATGAATAACATAGATTTTCAATGTTGCAGCACTGGAAGTCTGCGCCATGACACTGAATCATCTTGTAAAAGTTATGGGCAAACATCAAGTCAATGCCACGACACTGAAATTCTATGCCGCTACACTAAATCTGTAGCACATATGTGTATATAATGCGCATTTTTGATACATCTAGAGGCTGAATCAGCAAAAGTGGTCAACATAAAAGTTTTAGTCCTTGAATTGACCTATCCAAAAAATCAAAATCATAAGATGTGGATGTTATATGTGGAAGATATATTCAAAAATACTACAACTATCTCAGGCTCAAAACTTGTTGAAAGAAACTGCGATAAAGGAGTCACTTGTAAGCAATTTACGGCTGTAATGGAGGTAGATTTGGAAAAATTTATCAACATGAAAGTTGGGTCTTAACATTATCTTTGCATAAAAACAAAAATTATAGAATTATGACTTCAAATAAGAAATTTATATCCAAAATAGTGCAACTCTTTTCAGAGACCTCTGAAATATTAACTTTAGATGTTATTAAAAGATGTCTTTTTGAGCTCATATGACTCACGGTATAGATTGATTTAGGAAAAATGATAAACATAAAAAATGTATCCCTTAAAATTATATATCTAATGGTCTAAGAATCACATAATTTTGAATTCATGCCAAAAGGTTATAATTAAAACACTAAAACTACTTTAGAACTTTAGAGGTGAAATAACTTCAGAGGTGTGAATGAAAAATCAACAAATTAACTTCAGAACCTTTGAAGTTAATATTTCAGAGGGTTAGAAGGGGATTAAAAGGTACAAATTAACTTTAAAACTTTGAAGTTAATTTGTACCTTTTGAACCCCTTCAAAACCTCTGAAATATTAACTTCGGAGGCTCTAAAGTTAATTTGCACATTTTGAACACTTTCGGACCTTTTGAAATATTAAATTCAAAGGCTCTGAAGTTAATTTATATCTTTTGAACCCCTTTAGACCCTTTAAAATATTAACTTTGGAGGCTCTAAAATGGTTGAGTTGAATTCTTAGTTGCACCTTTGAAATTATTTTACCTCTAAAGTTCTAGAGCAGTTTTAGTATTTTGATCATAACTTTTTTGTATAAACTCAGAATTATATGATTCTTAGACCATTGGATAGGTTGTTTTAAGGGATTCATTTTTAATGTTTATCACTTTTGCTGAATCAATCTATATAGTGAGTCATATGAGCTCAAAGTGACACCTTTTGACAACATCGAAAGTTTATATTTCAGAGGTTTCTAGAGAGAGTTACACTATTTTAGATATAAATTTTTGATATAAAATCTGAATTATATGATTATTGATGTATTAGAAATATAATTTCAGATATATCATTTTTATGTTGACGATATTTTCCAAATCTACCTTCATCGCTGTCGTAAATTGCCTATAAGTGATGCCTTTGTCGAAGTTGCTTTCAGCAGGTTTTGAGTCTAAGATAGTTATAATATTTTTGATATATCTTTTACATATTACATATAAGTCTTTTGATTTTTGATTTTTTGAATAGATCACTTCAAAGGCTAAAACTTTTATGTTGACCACTTTTGTTGATTTAGCCTCTTGATGTACCAAAAATGTGCATTACTTACACATATGTGCTGCAGATTTTGGTGTCGCGGCATAGAATTTCAGTGTCGTGGCACTGACTTCTTGTCTACCCATAACCTTCACAACCTAATTCAGTGCCACGACACAGAATTCCATTGTTGTGGCACTAACTTGTTGTTTGGCCAATTCTTCACATTCTATGATCAATGTTGTGATGCTAAAATTCTATGCTATTCATCTTAAAAAATTCAGCCCGCATTTTGGACATGCAAGAAAATTCAATTCTTTTAATGCATTTCAATCAACAGTAAACACATGAAAGTCCATGGCATCTCTTAGCATCATCCCACCACACTCCCAGCAATTTGAAGTTACTCGCAATCATGACCAAGAAGCTCAGGCGGATCTTTGGAAAGGGGCTTCTGAAGATTTTGGGAGTTACAGAATGATCTGTGAGCTACTGTTGGGATGCCGTGCGTGAGATGGGAGAGAGGGAGAGATGGTGAGTGAGGTGCATGAGAAGGGATAGAGGGAGATATGGTGAGTGAGGTGCGTGAGAAGGGAGAGAGGGAGAGAATGCAAGGGCATGAAACAGGCCGCCTGGCTATGGGGATGAGAGAGGGGGACCTTGGTCACTTTTGGTTATGGAGAGAGAGATCACCCTTTGTCAATTTCTTCTGCATGGACCGGGTGTGCAAACAGTGCAAACAATGGAGTTTTTAAATTAAATGGCTGGATTTTACCCCACCCTACACGAATGGTAAGATGTCGCAGTTGCTCTCAGTATTATTAGCAACTGATTATTTTGAAGCCTTTTCTTATACGTGTGTGTGTGCGCGCACGCACGTGTCCCCTTCTAAAGTTACTTAGGAAATACAATGACCACAACATGACAGTTACCCATGCAGATGGCACATTATCACCCAAAATCAAATAGACTAAAGGCATCCCCTTCCAATGGAATGCCCAATTGAATTACAATTGTCCCCTCCTTAAGTTGCTTAAGAAGGAAGGCTACTATTATATAATGAGACACAAAATGGGTTATGAAACCTGAAATAGATTAAAGGAATCCCCTCCAATTGAATGCCTCCAATCATTTAGATAGTAGAAAGAAATAACTTGAACTAAGCAACAAGTGACGCTATTTGATTATGCCTCTTTGGATCTCGATATTATATGTTGATGTGATCCATAAAAAATCACTTACTTGCAAGCGACAACAACTTTGATTTTTTTTTTCCTTGCTCTCTTGACTCCTTGTTTGAACGAGAATGGAATGTGAAAGGGGGATGATAAAGACGAATCTGTAATGGTAGGCTATAGCACTTTCTATTTTTCTTTACTTATCTCTCAAATCTCTTTTTCTAAATGGGAATGGAAAGAGGGATAAGGGCTTATGACAAATGGAAAGGGAAAGAATGTGGGTATTTTTTTATATAAAATATTTAATTTGAAATAGAGTTTGGGTTTTTGCAGGTGCGAGTTGATCCCAACCTGAGAACAGACTGATTTAAAATCAGTCTGAGTTGAACTCGAGTTCTTCAAGCTCGAGTTGGAAAAGATGAGTGTGAGAACTAGAAAATTTTGGGTTCGGTGGGCCATGTTCAGATTGAACCTAGCGCAAGTTGCACCCCTACTAATGGTAGTTCTTGCAACATAAGAGAGGAATCTTAAGACAACTCTAAAGGAGGACAATAATTGTTCTCTTCTAAATTAGCCAAATTGGAGTTCCCTCAATTTTCTGAAGATGACCCCACCAAATGGTTCATAGGAGTGGATCAATTTTTTGAGTATCAAGGCAACCTTGAATCATAAAAGGTGTCATTGGTCTCTTTCCATTTGGAAGGTGAGGCTAATCAATGGTCGCAATGGTTGAGAAGATCATATAAGGAAAAAGGCAAGGAAGTGACATGAGAAATTTTTCAAGAAGAACTTTAAGCAAGATTTGGTCCTATCGAATGTGATGACTTTGATGAAGCATTGTCAAAGGTTAAACAAGTGGGCTCTTTATGTGGTTATCAAAAAGAGTTCAAATCGTTGGGAAATTGGGTACAAGGTTGGACACAAAAAGCTTTGGTAAGGACATTCATGAGATGCCTCAAACTAGAAATAACTGATGGCATAAGAATTTTCAAGACGAAATAGTTAAAAGAAGCTATTAGCCTTGCACGAATGAGAGATGAGCAGCTAATCTATCAAAGGAAAGCCAAATGACCTTTCAATTAATCCATTGCTGACTCCCCTTCTCCAACAAATTCAAGACAACTTCCCCTATGAAAAGGCTCACTTGGGACAAGATGCTAAAGAGATGAGCATAAGGGCTATGCTTTAATTGTGATGAGAAATTTACACCTGGTCATAGGTGTAGAGGGCCACAACTTCTACTATTAAAAGGCAATAATGAATATTCAGATGATGAAGAAACTAAAGGCTCAATGGAATCACAACCCGAGATATCAATTCATGCACTCTCAGGATGGACAACCTATAAAACAATGTGAGTAATGGCAAAGATTGAACCCTATGAGGTGGTTATTCTAATTGATACTGGGTCTACTCATAATTTGATTAGTGAAAGGGTGACCAGTATGTTGCAAATACCAGTAGTCCCAACTGAACCTTTTAATGTCAAGTTGGTCAATGGAAGTCCATTAAAATGTCAAGGAAGATTCAAAAATGTCCAAGTTCTACTCCAAGGTATTCCTTTTGTCTGCACTCTATATGCTTTACCTTTAATTGAGTTAGATTTGGTCTTAGGCATCCATTGGTTGGAACAATTATGTATGGTGGTATGTAATTGGAATCAATTAACAATGGAATTCCAATGGAGCAACCAAACTCAAAAATTGCAAGGGATTAATACACAATCAATTCAACTTGCATCAGTGAAAGCTATTTCCAAAGATATATGGCAAGGGAGCTCCATTTTTTCTATTCATTTTCAATCCACGGTCGATCCTATGTCATAGAATATCAATCCTGAGATGAAGCAATTATTGAAAATTTGAAGACTTGTTTCAAGATCCAATGCATCTCCCTTCTACAAGAGAAATAGATCATCACATCAATTAGTAAGAAAGAATCGAGCCCATTAATGTGAGACCATATAGGTATGTCTATTTTCAAAAAGCTAAAATTGAAAAATAAGTTCATGACATATTAAAATTGGGGCTTGTAAGATCCAACACTAGTCCTTTTTCATCTCCTATTTTATTGGTCAAAAAGAAGGACGTTTTATGGCATTTTTTGCAATGACTATAGAGCACTTAATGCTATAACCATCAAAGATAGATTTCCAATTCTTTCAAGTTATAACATTCTTGATGAGCTCCATGGAGCTACTTATTTCACCAAACTTGGCTTACTGGCAGGATACCACCAAGGATGAATGCACCTGATAGACGTTCATAAAATCACCTTCTGTACTCATAATGGTAACTATGAATACTTAGTTATGCCCTTTGGTCTTTATAATACTCCATCTACCTTTCAAGCAATTATGAATTTAATTTTTTCCCATACCTCCACAAATTTATACTAATTTTCTTTGATGACATTTTGATTTATAGCCCCAATTGGACCATGCACCTTGAAAATGTTCAAAAACCTTTTGAAATATTAAGGCAACATCATTTTTTTTATCAAATTCAGCACATGTGCCTTTGGTCTAAAAGAATTGTAATACTTAGGGCATATTGTAACTCCTCAAGGAGTTAAGGTGCATTAAGGAAAAATTAAAACTATGTTAAATTGGCCTAGGCCTACTAATGTCTCTAAGTTACATAGATTTTTAGGACTTATAGGTTACTACCAAAAATTTATCTACAACTATGGCATCATAGTATGACCTCTCTCACCAACCTCCTAAAAAGGGGACATTTTGGATGGCCAAATGAAGTAGGAAATGCTTTCCAAGAACTCAAAAAGGCCATGATTACTACACTAACACTTGTAATGCCAAATTTCAATGAACCATTTATCATTGAATCGAATGCTTCAGGGGACGGCATAGGGGCAGTTCTGACTCAACAAGGAAGGGCCATTGCATTCATGAGTGGGCCTAGGGCACCACTAAATGCTCATGGTCCATTTATGCAACAGAAATGCTAGCAATCATTTATGTAATTCAGACATGGAGACTATATCTGCTTGGCCAGAAATTTGACATCCAAACCAATCAACACAACCTCAAGTACTTGTTGGAGCAACACATGGCAACACCCGAGCAACAAAAGTGGGTGACTAAACTGCTTGGCTATGATTATAAGATCAAATATAAGTCGGGCTAAGAGAATAATGTAGCTAATGCACTATCACGGGTGGAGGGTAGTCCTAGTCTTGATGCCTTATTTGTGTCTCAAACTCAATTATGGGATACAATCAAAGCCGAAGTTAATGACAATCCTTACATGAAAAAAATTAGCAAACAAGCAATCCAAAACCCAAGCGTTCCTTACAACTGGCACAATTGGTTGTTTTGTTATAAAAACCAAGTGGTGGTGCCTCCTCATTCCAACATCATCCAACAACTCTTGTGAGAATTCCATAACTCCCCAATTGGTGTGCATTTGGGTGTACTGAGAACCTACAAGAGACTAGCACAACAATTTTGTTGGTCATCCATGCACTCAGTCTTTCATGTGTCCCTTCTAAAGAATAAATTTGGTGAAACAATTGTTGCTACTACTAAATTACCTCCAATCATTGAAGATGGTGATTTGATTATGGAACTGAAAGGAATATTGGACACTTGTTGGGTCAAAAAAGGGTCCAAAATTGTCAAAGAAAACTTGATAAAATGAAAAAGACTTCCAGTAGATGATGCTACGTGGGAGAACACTCAAGAAATGGAAGACAAGTTCATAAATTTGAACCTTGAGGATAAGGTTCCAGATGCTATATATATGATGACATGCGAGGCATGCATGTCAATGACTCCAAATTCACTGATCTCACTCCCAAAACTTGAGTATGCATTTGTCTTCTGTACACTTTGCCTACATTATTGAGTATCATGTTAAAGCCATCTAGTGTTTGACTTGTGCAAAGAGAAATTGCAACGGGATAAGCCATGGTTATTTTGGGAGCAGAACTGTTCTATGGATTGAACATAAGTAGGACCGGCCTTCCCCACGAATGAGATGGACTATTTGATGGTGTAAGGAGGCTATTAGTGTCAGGATTATTATATATAATTTTGATAATAACAAAATTTGTATTAAGATGAAATAATATGAGTACATAAATTTTTTACAATACATGATTATTAATTGATATTCGATAATATGCTTGAAATGTATGCATGATCATACAAGTTTAAATCATACTGGTATACAATCATCTTTAATATATTGATAGTTCTGATGCATTTAATCTTGATTTTTATATATGCTGAACTATATTATTTACAATTAGCCTTATTGAATTATCATAATATGTGCTTAAATAGATATGTATATTATCTCTGCTCCACAACGCATGCACATCACATGAGGATATATACATTCTGGTTATATGATGCTAACAACGTAGCAAGTGCAGAAAACTTCTAAGTGCAGAACTGCGATCAGCAACCTCAACTATCTACTATGTTCCAAGGGGGTTAAATTGCTGAAGATCACAGAAGAAAAGGAAGAAGAAAATAAAGCTTCGAAGAGAAGCTATAAGGAGTTTTCTTTGACTGCAAAATCCAATATCTCTTAAGACAAATGCAAACAAATACAAAAATGAAGCCATGGTCAGGAAGCATAAAGTTGTTCAAGAAATTTGAACTATTATTTGGCCAAAGTTTGTCTAAGTCAAAGTAAGAAGGATTAATCTCTTTAAGGGTTCAGACAAATGAAGAAAGAAAAAGAATCAGTTGCTTAGATAATCGTGCATAAAGAGAAAAGACATTGTCTAATTAGCAAAACAAGAAGAAAGAATTTGCCTGAGGATAAAAAGGCAAGATGTAAAGACAAAGTAGAAGTAACTTAGCTTGAGCAAAGACAGACAAATAAAAAATAAAGTAAGAAAAAAGTTGTAGAGATTAACTCCATCATTGCTATAAAAATGTAGAACAAATGAGGGATTCGATTTTGTCTGTGGCATCAAAATTCGTCTGTTACTACAGACAAAGTAGAAGACGAAGTGGAAGCTGCACAGTGAAGATAAACAAAGCTATATAGACAACGTAGCTGCTTAGACAAGTGAACTTCAATGCATAAGCACATTGGTCTGCAACTTACTACAGAAAAATCTATAGACAAAGTGCAAAGCCTAATTCATCCAAGACAAGGTAAAGTAGAATTGGTCTGTTACTTTCAATAGACGAATGCAAAACAAAAGAAGAACTCCATCTGTTCGAGCAAGATAAAGCAGATTTTATCTGTCAAATGGTTTGAGTTTGTCTATGGCACTAGAGTTCATGTGTTATTTACAACAGACAAATTACACTCATGAAGGATCGACTGATAGACAAATTTCATAGGGAAATTAGTCTAAAACTTATGGTAGACAAATGCAGACAAAGAGAGGCCATGACTTGTCCAAGATTAAATTGATTTATATGACTTGCATCTAAATGGCAATTTGCACCCATGCTTTTATTGTGTAGACTTGTTTCAATCATCATTTTCGGCAACAAGCAACGCTGCAAGTTTTCCAGTTGTATCAAGTCAAAATGAGAAAAGATATTTTAACAACAGCTCATCTTCCTCTCTGTAAAAGAACATCATTGTAATGACTCGAGATAAATTAGAAGGCATGCATCCCAATGGCAGAAATCACAACAGTTGTATACATTCATTGATGCTCCCATTTCTACATTCAGTGGAACTCATCTTCTTCACCAATCAAAATTATGAAGAAGCTATTTAAGGAGAAGAGGTGGGACAATTTAAAGGCGATGATGAAGGAATACTTTTTAAATATGCTTAAACTTATACAAATCCTTCCACCCATAGACAAGAGCTTAAACCTTTAGTTATCTATCCTTGAACTTTAATTTGCAAATTTTTATAGCCATTGATTTTACATTTTAGGAAGATCTTTCTATGTCATTAGAGCTATAAAAGATCTCATCTTCCCCTATGCTTAAATGTGTAAAAGTTTAATGGTTAATCTAAAAACTAGAGAGTTAGTGGTGATCTTTGGAAAATCACATTATAATAAGTTGTTGGTGAGCTCAGGAAAACTATCAAGTTTGTTGGTGATTTTTGAAACCAATAAATTTCCTGGTAAGCTCGTGAAAATCAGAAGAGTATTGGGAGCATTATGTTTATGCCCCGTGGAACCAAAATCCAAAAGAGTATTGGGAATACTATTTATACCCCCTACAGCTAGAATCTAGAAGAGTGTTGGGAGCACTATTGTATTTCCATTATATGAAATATAGTGGAACTCAATGCACAATGAGTGCGTGCCCTTGGAAGAATGGATGTAGGGAAGAGGTTCCCAAACTACTATAAATGTGTGCGTATGTTTGTTTATATGCTTTATCCTTCATGCACTTTACTGTTTTATTATTTATTTTACAATACACCACACAAAAGTACGAAAGGAGAAAAATGGTTTAATAGGGATTAAGCAGTGAATTTTCATATACCCAATTCACCCCTCCCCTCTTGGGTTAAGCCATACTATGGGAGTCTACAATTAGATGACCTTTTCAAAAATGTTGCTTTATTTGTAGTGCTTTTACTTGATAGTGCTCGCATCCTGGTTTGATTTGTAGTGCTTTTATTTGGATAAAAATGTAGGAAACACTCATTTATTATCAGATGTTTAAGACTAATTAGTACCAAATTTAGAAGAATGATATCTTTGGGTATATTGCTTGTGCCTCTTCTCTTGCTCACAATAGATCATTGCGCTAGTATCTTGTGGCTTGTTAAGTTAGACTTTTGATACATGTAACACCATTTGAAGCCTAAAGAAGAGATTGGCCTAGAAAATTTTGCAAATCCCCTTTACACCTTAGAGTGTAGTTGTAGTAAAAGATGGAAGATTATGGTCAAAAAAATGCTTTCTCTTACAAAAAGAAGAAACTTTACTGCCATGTTAAGTGGATGTAAAAGGCCGACTTTTGAGAAGAAGACCTGTAAAAATTTTATTTTGTGTTGAAATCACAATCCCAGCATCAGCAAGTGGTGGAAGCCCATCGGAATGGCCTCTCTTCTATGCCTTTATAATTCTAAAGAAGCATATTATTAGAGAACAACGATTGCCTCTTAGAGGTGTAAGTTAGGATTCAACATTGCTTTCTCTTTTGATTTCTTTTTTAAAAGAACACTATGAATAGGCTGAAGCAGCTGCTGATGTCTCAAAAGCAATAGCAAATAAATTTCAAAAGAAAAAAAGTAAAAATAAAGAGTTCTATTTAACAGCAGTAACCACGCGATTGGCAGACTAAACATCTGTCATTTTATATTTCTTTAGACATTTGATGATATTAATATTATTATAATAATTGTATCCTCTTCAACTGTATTTATTTACTATACAAGATTTGCACATCTACCTACTTACTCACCATTGGTGATGTAAATGTATTGCAAGTGTAAATAATAAATTGATGTTATATTTATCTATTCCAACTTACTTTAATAGTCTTTTCTTTGTTTTTACCCTCTTATGATGAATTTATCATTTAACTATTTCAATAATTTTATCTTTCTCAGTGATTATTTTTGTTTTTTAATTATTACCACTTATTTTTTCAACTAGAATTCTTAATTATTTTCTATTTATTAATTTTATTTTAAATCAGTATCCTTGACCATGGAATCACTCCTCTTTCCAAAATCTACTTTTTTCTCATCTTTTCCTAATCTCAAATATATTGTAAATGTAAAAAAGGTTAAAACAAAAAAAATAAAAAACAAAGAAAAAAGCCCTGTCTCAAATTTAACTTCAAATCATTTTAGATCAGTTCTACATTTGATGGATAATTTTAAATGGACGATTGAAGTAGCTGATTTGTGGCCTTTGTGAAATATCAATCAATGTCTTTTCATGTGGGCTGGAGGTGAATGGAAGGATCAATCCCACTCAGCCATACCACTATTCCTGGGCATATTTTTATTTTTATTTTATTTCTAATGAAGGGATGCGGGTTCGAGTTAGAGCGGGTTGCTCGACCCCTTTCCTGCTCCTAACCCTAAAATAGATACAGGTTTGAGTGTGGGTTTGGTTTCGGATTGACTAATGGCTTCCCAACCCTACCTAAAATGCGGGTTTGGGCAGTCGAGTTCTGGTTGAACCCATTCCGACTTACACCCTTATTGCCTCTGCAACAAAATTCTCATGACTACAATTGATTTCCATCTTAGCAACTCTTTCATTCCCTCAACTTCGTGACATGGACTTTTCTCTTTTGCCTAATGAGATACCCCACCTCCCCAATCTTGAGATTGGGTTGGCTTTTATGGACTGTTTGCTGATAATTTTCTGTATAAACAGACTAGATTATAGGTTGGCTTTTACATGCTGGGTTAGCTAGTTTGGTAACAGGTTTATGTACTAACAGGTGAAGGAATCCGCAGATGACTATGGCTTTAAGTGCAAGTCCGGGAAATTAGTTCATTAACTAATGTTCTGTAAGTAATTAAATTTTTGTGTCACATCTCATTTGGTTCTGTAAGTAATTAAATTTTTTCGTTACATCTCATTTGATTCTGTAAGTAATTAACTTCCGAACACCATAATATAAAGTACTAAAACACGTCAAAATGGAGCAGTTTTCCTTAATTTGGGGGGCTATCATTGCACCAGGCAGATGGGGCTTAACTTGAGCATTATGGTAAGAAGATGACATTAACCGTCTAAATTTCTCTTCAAGTTCAGACTGCTTCGTACTTTAATCGTAAATACGGCTATTGATCTCATTGTTAGGATGCATGACGTGATGAATCTGATTTAGAGACATGCTTCACTCAATGTGGGGCTCTCAATTTAGATGATAGTTGCATGGTCATTCCCTGATGCTCCGAAGAGATTCTCAAAAGCAACAGATGGTTTCTGAAATGTGTGATCATTTGACCGGAAAATGAAAGGAAAGAAAATGGAATGGCTTAATCCACCATATGGTATCGCTAATGAGTTGTTTTTGTTTAAAAAATATTCAGAACATAAAAACAGAGAAAACTAGAAAAGAGTCATTTGAACTCATTGCTACAGCATTTTCCTATGGTGATTTTTAAGCTGTTTGAAAGTTAGGCAAACCCACTAACCACACTTTTGCTTTTCCCTTTGTTTAGGGCCAAAGAGTGAATCGATTTATAATTTTCTGGATCAACTGATCACGTTCCAGGCCCCCTTTTTGGGTCATTGGCCTTTGTATGATGGAAACCATCTCATAAATATTTGTTTTGAATTCGACACATCTACCACTTCTCTTTATCAGGCCACCCACGGTGGATTCAATTTTCAAGCTGGTGGGCTTACTAAACTAATAGGAAGCCTATTCATGAGTGATACTCCTCTCAAATGACCCTTTGATCTGAAAATCTGAAAACAACACGTTGTAAATACTAACAATAAATACTTATTGTCCTATGCAAGGATCTTATATATGCTTGCTTTGATTTCTAGAGGTAAACCACAACTACTGATTTTATGAAGTCTAGTGGAGAGATTGATTGAAGCCCACGATCACCTTTTTTATTCAATTTTCAAGCGGGTCACACATTGCATAGAATCCACGTGATGGATGGTTCTGGCGGTGGGACCACTCAGCACATGCATAGGCCTGCAAGTGCCATGACCACATACACCCAAAATAGTAGGCTGAGGTTGACAAAAAACCAACCTCCGACACACCCCTACCCTCTTTCCTTTCTTAGCACGTACCCATTTCTTTGTTCCCTTTTTCCCTAAGTGGTTACAATTCTCTAATCATTCATTCTTGTAAGTGTCATTTGTCTTGAGGCCTGAAATGGCCCATGTTTCTCTGGGTGGACAAGATCGTCCTTCAACTTCAATGGGATTTTTTACTGCCACATTTCCCCTTCTTTGATTTTAATTCCTTAGATATGGGATTTATTGAAGACCCATGTTGGGATTCATGCCAGAGGAGCTCTCCATTGCCCACAGCATGCATCTTGGCTCAGGAATGCTAGTGTGCTGGGAACCCATTTGATGGTTGATGAGGATATTAAGTTTGCAACATGCAAGTGCGATCTGTTGATAATCCTAACCATAGGTTTACACAGAACCATAATTTATTTTCTGTTTCCTTAAAATCTCATCCATCTAAACATTTCATTAATCATATCCACTGCCTCAAGGTAAGGTTGACATGAGAAAACATCATGATATGTTGCCATATTAAGTTCAGTAAAAAATAAAAAAATGAAAAATAAGAGCTGACAGGATTGGTGCATGTGGTTAAGATATCTTGATCAATATGGTTTTAGAGAAGGCTTCATCCATGTGTGTATTCCTGGAATTTGGATGGTCTGGGTTCTGCAGGTGGATGGAGGAGGAGGAGGAGGATGCATGGACATAACCAGGAATCTGACCCAGGGTTATTAATGGGGTGTGAGATATCCCTCACACACCCAAAATAAAAATAGAAAGATGGAAGGTGATGGGGGGAGGGGACCATCCATTTATGTTACCACAGCCCTTCCTATCTAGGAAATAACCCTCACGGGCTGTGGTAGGCCAGGACTTTGTCTAATGGACATTGTAAGTTACCAAAAATGCCCTCGGTCTCATCTTCTATTGCATTTAAACAAACATGCAAAGAGGTCTGCTGTAAAACCAGAGTGTTGGATCGGGTGCAGTAAGTAATGTAGTTAACAGTTCTACTACTACAGGTTCTGTTTCACCTCCTTCTATTACGGTCTGTCCTAACAGTCTATTTGGAATTTTGGATAAATGGAGTATTAAGGGAAAGTGTATCAAAAAAATGTATTTGAAATACATATTGATATCAGCATAGTAGGAAATGATAAGAAGAAAATGGGTTTTTATGGAAATAAATAATAAAGATTAAAAATATAGCAATGATTAAAAAATAAAATAGCGTTGTTAAAAGTAATTATGTAATTGTCATTTCATATTGAAAAGGATAAAAAACGAAGTATATTTCAAATACACTCTACATCCAAACACAATTTAACTCAATCGAAATAGTGACGCATATTTAATATGCTCTATATTTCTTTCTTTAGTAATATTATTCTTATTTTAATCATTATTTTATTTGTTAATCATTTATTTTTATATTTTTTTATGTTTAATTTTAATTTTAATTTTTATTATTTCTTTAGTTTTTCAAATGCACACCTTCCTATCTACTTATGATGTTATTTTATCTTTTTTCATAAAATAGTATGTATTACACTAAACCCATGATATACACCATTTCACACCCAACAAATTAAAACGTAACTTAGCACCATATCTTTACAAAATTACAAGTTTCTATGTATGTCGTGTGACTGCTTTTACTTATATCATTAGTATTTATGTTAATTTTAGACATCGGACAACTCAGTTCGATTTTTAGAAAGATGGTCAATGATCATGGCCACCCAAATTGATGCATGTTGTGGGTAGAGCATGCATTGGAAAACAATAGTCAAGCATTCTCACCTTTAAATGGGTGATTAATATAAGTGATTGTTTTATATTACAATTCAAAAGACGAAATGGATGGTGTCATCATGCTGGTGTAATTCTTAGGTCCTGTCACCACCACAATTAGGCCATGGTACATGTGTGATTGAATGTCGATGGACAAATTCATGTATGATGGCCAGGACTTAATGGCTACACCCATTTGCTAAACAAGATAAAAAGAAGGAATGTCACCAGTCATGATGAGAAGCTTGACCGGTACCTCCCAAGAAGAGAGAAAACTATAAAAATTTAGATATTTACTATCATTGGAACAACAAAATGGTGATAAATCACACTGCATTGTGTTTCATTGGAATGGAATTGACATTCACATCCTATTGCCTTTATCCATGCATATGTACTTTCCCTTAATTGCTTCGGTTTGACGGAAAGCGCATGACTTAGAACTAGGAGAGGAAAAGGTGTTCTCAACTCAAAATACGTGGCAGTAAATACCATCTTCCACCTTCACCATTTTAATTCAATTCAAGAAACAGCAAAAACTGTGGTTTGATGAGATTTACTGGCATTGTGACAGATCTGGCCAGACCAAACAATGGGTTGATACAACGAGTGGCAGGCAGACGGATTTGGTCATATATAGCTGGCTTAAACTAACTAGAGAATACATGAAGAACTCTGGAGTTGGTGTGTTTTTGAACTAGCATGAGATGAAGACTGAAGTTAGTTATGTAAAAGAATTGATGTCTAAGAATTTGATTTGATTAAAAGGATTTTTGGAATTTATATTGTGTGTGTGTGGTGGGGGGTGATTTAATGTAACTGGCTACACTGAAATATTTAGTACAGTTGGCGTGAGGGACATTCAATTAGGCAGGCGTAATGTGAGCCATTGATGGGGTGTGATTTAATATAGCTGACTACATTAAAATATTCAGTGTAGCTAGTGTGAGGGATGTTCGATCTGGAGGGTATAACATGAGTCGTTGATGGGGTCTGCAAGTGAGGGTGTGATCAAAAAAATCATGTTTTGCATATGATAGTTTGAAATACACACATATACGAATATAGTGTGTCCTTTCTTCTTGCCTCCCTTTCCGACGCAAAGATGCATCTAACCCATCTCCCACATCTACAGCCCCTCACTCCCTTCAACTGACGATACGAAGCCTAATATCGTTTTCTCTTGAAGAGTAAACACATCGTCGCCTTAAATATCTGAATCAAATAAGGAACCAATTGCTAGCTAGTTTGGCTAGGTGGTCTAGTTTTCAAAATACTGATCTTAACCTCTCTTTTCATGGTTTGCACAGATAGTAAAAATAAAAATAAAATAAGTGTCTATATTCAACTGCCAAAAACAAGATTTGGTCTCTAGGTTCTTCCAAGATTGGGACCTCTAAGGCATGGCAAAACAATGGATTCAAAAGTCCTTAGGTCTAGCTTTCCATACACCAGGATAAGGATTCTAAGAGCTTAAAATAAAATTTTGTTTGTTCTTTGCAGAGAAATAACCTATTATGTATGAAAACTCCTCATTTTCCCATGTCTTTTTTATTTTAAAGTGTGAATACAATTCTATTTGTGGAACTTTGCAATGACTTGAAATGGATTTTTCTTTCAAAAGATTACAACAACCTCCTTCCCAACCCTCAACCCCCATTGAACAATGTGTTGTTTTGCATTCTTCTTTCAAATGATTACAAGTTAATAAAAGGAATTTGCTCTCTCATTATATCTTTCTTTTTAATTTGTCTATCAATGAATTTTTATTGATTAATTTGATTTTTAGTAGATTACAAGAATATTACCAAGAAATAGAAAAAGGAAATATTGCATGACTTAAAGGAACATATCTAGGGAGGAGAGAAACCCTAGAGTTAACATTGAAAGAATACGTCTATGTGGGTAAAAACTTTGATAAAAGCACGTGGGAATCTCCTAGTCTGGTATATTTCAGGTGGCTAGTCAGTAGACTGTATGTATTTTACTCTTCAGATTGCCCATTTATGTTGCTGGCCTTATAATATAACCTAAGCATCAAAGACATGTTTATGGCCATTATTTTACTTGCTTGGATTGGAAATCTCTTCATTCATGTATCTCTTTTGCAAACAAGGAAGAGGAGATGTGATGTTGCCACCCATGAAAAATAGTCACTAATCTACCAATGATGTATCATGAGCTAAGGTATTCATTTTCTATGATGTATTGCTGATGTCATTTAGTTCCAATAGTCTGCATCCAACAATCTCTATCACCATTTATGCAATTATATTCATAGATAAAACAATCTAGTGAAGGTTTGGTGTTCAATTTTAGCTTATCAAAGAGGATTTCTAGCTGAGAGTGTCGTCTTCTAATCATAATAATTTATTATTATGATGGCTTTTCTCACAATTTGGCTCCTCTAATGTAGCATGAAAGCCAAACACAAATGACTTTTTGCTTTTTGATAAGGGGTACAACTTGGTTGAAGTTCAACTCAAACCTGACCACCCCAATTTACAAAAAATCAATGAGACAATTCATATCTGATATGGATTTACAAAAAATCAATGAGACAATTCATATTTGATACCAATTTACAAAAAATTGATGACGCAATTTTTATCTAATACCAATTTACAAAAATTCAATGAGATGCTTCATATTTGATACCAATTTACGAAAAATCAATGAGACACTTCATATTTGATACCAATTTAAAAAAGACAAATGAGATACTTCTTCCTTTTAAATCCAGATCAAAGCAATGTCAAACATGCCTTATATATGCCCCATGTTAGCAGTTATCTATGAAGGGGCAACTCTTCTAAACTTCTAAATGTATCTTCCTAACTCTCTGCTTCAAAGGGTGGGGGCACCATATAGGAACTCATAGTAGAGGATTCCCAAAGTCCAGTTGCCAAATGAATCCAACAACAAATTCTCAGGCTTGATATCCTTGTGAATGACATGCTTCCCATGGCAGTAAGCTAATGCCTTGGCCAAGCTTGCAATGTACTACACTAAAATCAAATGGCCTGTTTTTCTGAAAGCATGGATAATAGTAGCTGGTGGGTAAAAAGATAGAACTTCAGATATCAAATTTAAGCTCCCACTTGTCCTCATAGAGCCATATGCATCATTGACATTTCCATCATTCGCAGTTGGAAGGCTAAGACTTGCCTCTGCGATAGCATCGCATGAATCATTTGAATTTTTGAAACGAGGAGGACAGTAAATGCTTGGTGGCATTTCAATCCTTCAATTCCTATTTTGCTCGATTCTCCAATGTCACCTGGTGTATCACTCTTATGTATAGAGTTGACAAGTTGAGAAGTGTTAGGGGAGACTCTCTCACTTGCAGTCCAAGGAATGGATCCTTAGAATGGCAACATTGGAGTAAGGGTATAAATACCTTGCTTTTCATATCTTTGTAACATTTTCAGGGCCATCTTCTGTGCACTAGACCTCTGGATCTTGATCTCTTGACGTAGCTAGTGGTGGAGATGGCACTTCTCAAGCTATCCTTTGATTCGGATTTTTAGGGCAATGATGTATTTACTCTTCAAGAGAAAAACAAAGGATAAAACCAAAGAAGAGGAGATTTAGATTTAAGTAATTTATATTTGAAAATTAGGCTTTGCATCATCAATTGATTGGAGTGAGGAGGCCATAGATGTGGGAGATGGGTTAGACGCCTCTCTACGTCGAAAGGGGGGATGAGAAGAAAGGACGCACTGTATCCATACTTGTGTGTATTTCAAACTATCATATGCAAAACATGGCATTTTTTCGTCACGACCTTACTTGCAAATCCATCAACGACTAACATTACCCCCACCTAATCAAATTTCCCTCGCACAAGCTACACTAAATATTTTAGTTTAGCCGGCTACACTAGATTATTCCACATATATATATGAGGAATAATCTAGTGTAGTCAGCTAAACTAAAATATTCACTGTAACTAGCGTAGATGTCATTCGATGGCACGGGTGTAATCTGGGCCGTAGATGAGAGCTGCGAGTAAGGAAGAGAACTAAAAAGGCATTTTTTGCATCTTCAGTTTTGAAATTCACATGCACGTATGGAGCTCATTTCTCCTACATCTCTCTCCCTTAGCGAGTTAGGCTGCCTAATGCAGAAAGCTGGAACCCATTGAATGTATCTCCCTCCCTTGGTGACCCATCTTCTTGACACAGAGGGATAGAACCCGTCTCTTCGGCATCTCCCTCCCCTAGTGAACCATCTTCCTATTGTAAACTGACAAAACCCATCTCCCGCATCTCCTTCCCCTAGCAATCCATCTTCCCAACATAAAGAGATGGAACCCACCTCCTACATCTCCCTCCCCTAGCAATTGAATGTTTATATATATGGAATTGTTAGTTGTCAACAATCCAAATTTCCTATCAAAATTTTGGTTGTTCTTTTTATGGTTTCTTATACTGAGGGTGTGAACCCACAAAATTCTCGGATGTGGAAACTCACAAAACTTCTTAAGAGCTCCCAAGCTCTATAGCAAGCCTTTGCCCATCACTGAGTTAATGTGGAAACTCCTGGATGACTACAATGTCTGATGGAGTAATTAAAAATGTAAGAACTTCGCTTGTCTTGCTGACAATAAGACAGGTAAAGGGTTCTTCAATTGTGCAAATTGCTTCAACCTTACCTCTCATGAAATACCCAATTGGATAAAAAAAAAACTCATTGATGCAGACTCAAATACGAATTTGATTGTAAATTTTCTTATAGCTGATATTTTAAGCATTAAGCCTGGGAGATAAGGATTGGGTTGGATTTCAGCATTGGAACTGGGATTTTTGCTACAAGTATGAGAGAATTTAATGTTATAATTGTCTTTGCCACCATCAATTTGGGAGCTGCATTCAATGAGTGATTGCACTTCTATGGATTAATAGTTTCTTTTATCGGCATAAAGATTTAAATGATTGCATGGAGGTGTTTAAGATGCCAAGGTACAAAATACATAAATGAGTTGTAGCCCCCAAGCTAGATAAAGATGATCAAGAAGTGTTCTTTTTAGCAGGCCTTGAGAAGCCAGCAAGGCCCTTTTGATATTTCTAATGTTGAAAATTTGAGGTTCTTTGCTGAGTCTTGTTGTTGTTTTACTTTGTTGGGTTAGTTTTGGGGTGCAAAACTAGCCATTTGATGGAGGAAGAATGACAAGACCTATCTCCTTAGTTGCAAACTGTTGTTAATTTTTTCCATTGTAACATAGTGCTTGACCCTATAAATGTTGTTTTCTTTTCAAGAAGAGAGCGGGAAGAAATATATTATTTGGATTGTTGTAATCACTTTGTTGCTTGACTGCTCTGATTTCATAATATCTCAGTTTATCTTTTGTGATGCCATTATCTCTCTGTTATGGTTTCTTATGAGATTACTAGGGGCTGATTTAAAAAGATGTGGCTATAAGACTTTGTTTCTTTATGTAGATTTGATTATTTTTGCATCATTTTTAATAAGAATGTTCTTGCACCAAAAAATAAAACAACGACGAATAGGCCAAAAACAGAACATTTGCACTTTTCTTTTGTTTCACACTGAAAGATATTCTTTATATTTTATTACCTTTTTAATTTGGAATTTGTATTTAATCACTCGATACATTACTTTAGATTACTTTAGAAATGTTCTTTCTCTAGTTGCAAACAAACAGTTGATTTGGAGAAAAAATGTTGCTAACTAGAATGCAAATAGCAATAAACTTATTGGCATCCAACTCCAACATTGGAATTACATGCCCCCTTCTAGAGAAAAGGTATGTAATCAAGCAAACAGCGTATGTGTGTCATCATTTCACTCATGCAAAACATCCAATCTATCTGACATGCTGGCAATCCTATCTAAATTTCTTGACCTAATCTATCTTACCTAATGAATGGCTTAAATATTGTCTGTAGGCTTGCTTAAGATAATTCAATTTTAATTGCAACTTACCTATAAGTGAGTTTTCTCTGATCCTCAAGGGAAATTTCTATTTGGTATATTGCGCTTAATAATTCAATCATGTCATCATCTTCACTCAACTAGATGCACCATCATCTTCATTCCAATAGGGTGGATAATGACTAAAAATGAATGTCGATATAAAAAAGAAGGAAGAATACAACAAATGCATCATTTGAAGTAGTTTTTGATATTGATGGAGGAATATTTGGAAGATATACTCAACATAAAAGTTTATTCCTTATTCTTAGCTTTCCAACGCATCAAAAATCATATAATTTTAAGTTTTTATGAGAAAGTTATGGGTAAAATACTGCAACTAACTCAAGAGTTTCACATGTCCAAAACCATGTTCAAATCAGAAGGCATTACTTTGAGGCCATACAACTCATGATTATGGAGTTATGGAACCTAAGAAGTTGTGAGAGGATTCGTCAGTGAGGTAAGTAGGTATTATTTTTGCTGATTGCATGGATGGGATATTGGTTATCCCATATGTTTGAATCCAGGCATGTATGTATGAAATAAGAATAATGGATATCCCGCACACTTTGTTAAAAATTGACATTTATTATACCTTATTAATGGTTCAAATTATAATTCATCGCAAGTGTACAAACATATAGCAGTATAGCGTGCAATATAAGAGTCAATCCCACAAAGAACGGTCAAACTAACTTAATCAATTTTAATTATAGAACTCTCCTAACCTTAAAAAGAATATATTTATAATTATATGAATATGAGTAATGATTGGTGTAATTTTAAAATTTTAAAAATTTAATAAAATTCAAGTAAATAAATAATTAAATGTAATGCAAGGAGATTAGTAAGATAGAAAGGTCTAGGGATCCAATTCCACTACTAGATAATACCCTTTTGCTAATGAAATGTTGGATTCAATGCCTCACTTAGATTCATTCTTTCAAAAGTAAGATTATTACCATTAGGTGTGCGGGTTTAAATCAAGTATTTTCACTCATTTCAATTACCTATGGTGTATAGCATAATTAAAGTAAAAATCTATTAAGCTCAAGAATATAAGAACCAAAATAGCATGGTTTAGCATATGATATCTACCTTAATCATCTCCATCTCATTCAAGGAAGCTCATAGTTTAGCATATGGTGTCTACCTTAACTATGCTTGAATAATTAATATAACTCATAAAATTGGTAATCAAATAATAAAATAAATTAAATGCAAATAACATCATGAATAAAACAAGATCATATAGCTATTAAACCAACAATCCACATAACAAAGAATATCAAAAAGGGATATATCTTCACCCTAGAAAAAGAGATTTAGTTCATAATAAAAATAAAAAGAACTTGCTTTGATAAGATTATCACAATGAAAATATTCTTTCATAATAAAAATAAAAAAAACTCCCTTTAACAAAATTATCACAATGAAAAGTTTTCTTTCTTCCTCCTCTTGCTTACTCGCAAGCTCTCATTCTTCTCCATAAGAAAACTCCCAGAAGTCGGCCTCCAAACCTTAGAAAGAACTCTCCAAAAAGGACATAAAAGATACCCTAAAAAAATTCTTACTTTTTTGCTTAAAAAAGTAGGCTCGGCACTTAACATAAAATATGCAAAAATTACAGTTATTGCTGGTGCCACCAGCACTAGGTTACTGTCCACTAGACATGTTCAAACTATTTTGATCATAACTTCCTAATATTATCTTAGAATTGCATTATTCTTAAAGCATTGGAAAGATAACTTTGAGATATACAACTGTTATGTTGAATATGTTTTCCAAATTATCCTATAAATATAACAAAATTAGATCACAAGTGATGTCATTTTTTACACATCTAAAATTTCTATCAGCAAAATTGAAGTCTGAGATAGTTATAGTATTTTGGCCATAATTTTCATATTTTAAATCCAAATCCTATGATTCTTAATTGATAATTTCAAGAGGTAAAACTTATATGTTGAATACTTGAGCTGAATCCATCTCAATTGATACCAAAAATGGTGTCCAAGTGTTACTTTATTTTCACATTCAGCTTCTTCAACTTGTAATCTTCATTTTTCAATCACTTGTTTAGTATCCAAACTCTATTACTTTGCTCATTTTTCTACCTTGATGTCTTCCATATTTTCTTCTATTTTTTGCACTTAATTATATGTAAATAAACATATTAAATTAATATAGAATTTACTTATAAGTAATAACCAAATTAAGTGAAGATTTATTGGAATCCGCTACATTTACATCAAAAGATGATCCAAAATATATATGAATTTAGGTAATAAAATATGGTATATTATGAGCTCATCAAATATGAATACATGAATATGAGGAATAACGAGTATCCCTTGGATTGCTAGGATTAGTGTACCTATAATTGCTTGGGATAGAAAATATCTTATTTCCTAATGTATAGTTATTCTTGTGTATGAATGTCTAAGCAAGAAGGATAAAGAATATCTTGTCCTTGTATGGATTGATGACTAATGTGGATAAGGATTATCCTATGACTATTTGTTTGTTAGATATGTGTGAATGTGAGAATTTGTAAGGATGTTGAGTATTCCCGAGTTCCTTAGATGATAATCGAATGGATGTGTATGGTAATGAAATGGGACACATTCCATGGTTTATATATGATATAGTGATATGATACTATGCCTGAATAACATAGTTACAGTTATGTGATGAGGTCCCTGCATGGCACCATTATGATATTTGCTATGTATAATCCAATAATGATGACTTGTGATATTATACGCCTGAATGGCGCAGAACTTGTGATATTATATGCTTGAATGGTGTAGGTCATTTGGATTGACATGAAATTATGAATGTTGTGTTTTATATGTCAAGATGAGATGTGTGCATTATATTTATAGTTGTGGTTCTTAAGCCTCATGGTGTACATACATGGTGTGATTACATTATTATAATTGATATAAGTTTTGGATTAGAATATGTGGCTTGTGATAAATTATCGTTATCTTTATCATGCCTACTTACTGAGTTTGCCAGGACCTCATGCCTTTTTATTCAAATTTTTAATTAGCAAGTAAGGCAAAGCTGGGTTCTAGGGCTGGTGAGCAAAAAGTGAAGGTAGTTTCATTGTGGTTTAATATATGGGGATTTGAAAGCCATAATGTATTTGTATAATTGTGTCAAAAAGACCAATTGATGTATAATAATGTATTGGCATAGTATAGTAAATTAATTGTGATAGAATGGTATTTAGAATGGTATTATTCCAATGATATGCATTACCATCATGATTCAATTTTGATCCAAACAGTTGTGGGTATGTTTTATGGGTAGATGTGTGTGTTTTGGAGTTTATATCATTGCTTTATAATTATGGAAATTATAATGTTATATGATTATTGAATGTACAAGTTAGATTCAAATAATTCAGGGTAGACTCTGTTGGATTTTTGGTATAATTTTTCCTTGCAAATGGAGAAATTAGAGGAAAATGGTAAAATCTATAAGACCCGAGGTGGGCCGTTATAGAATGGTATAAGAGCAAAGTGTTTATCTAATGCCAAAAACAATAAGCCCATAATCATGATGGCATTGGTTGTTGGAAGAAGACAGGAAATCACATGCTGATACAAGTTTGTGGATCTATGAGAAGCATGAAAAAATATTAGCTTAAGGGTTTTAGTAGATTACTATCTTGTGAAAGGAAAAGAAGGGCATATAAATAATAATTATGAATTGATATGATAATGCATAGATGATGAAAGTAATACTACTTAAATAAATACTTATAAGTGGAATGTACTTGTTATGATTAGAATGGCGCAATGGAAGTGTAGTGGTGCATATGAGCACCATAATTGGATGTTTGACTGTGATTTCTTACAGTATATGTGAAATTGAAATAATGAAACTGTGAAGTTTCATGAATAAGTGTTGAAAACTAAAAAGGATTTCAATTATGTTTATGTGATTATTTTGTGATGGAATCATTGAATTCTTTAGTTTAATATGATTATATGAATTTTGGGTGGTTAGTTGATCAAGTGACTAGTTGTGGTATGTTGTGGTATGAGCCTCATTAAATGTGTTTTTTTTTTGGATTGTGTGTCTAATAAGGAATTGAATGACTTTTATAATGAAGTGTATGCCAAGAAGGTAAGTACCATTTGAAGAATTCTATGGATGTTACTAATTATTGTAAAATTATTGTAAATAGTGACATGACCGTGTAGTTTGTTTCTCTTTTTTGATGTCTTGTTTCTCTAAGTGTGTTGAATTTTATTAGAATTGTGAAAATATGCAATCTGTAACAGATTATTGTAATGCGTGGTGGTAAAATGAGTATCGCCAGTTGCTTATAAGCACTTTGATTTGGCTTAATTGTTATGTGTACTATGATTGGGAATGATGAAATGGGATAATTCTACGTGTATTGATCAACATTGAATTTTGTTACGGTTTAATGCAGCTATCCTAATTATTGAATGTGATTGATGGAACTAGGTATACATGTGATGTGTAATTATGTATGTGTAAATTGATGATATATGATATCTATATGTCACTTGGGGAATGTGGTGATGGAAGATCCGATATGGAGAAGTGTTAGTGCTATGATTGGGAATAATGAAAATGTGTATTTCTATGGGTAGCTTTGGATGCTTCCCATTTGGCTATGATTGAATAATGTGAACTATAATGACATTACTTAAGATATTGAAAGTGTGAACTTCCACCGATATGTGATGATTATGCCTAGATGGCAGAGACGAGGGGACGATGGTATATGGCGAAGTCCAATGTGGTGGAGGCGTATTGCCGAGTTTCAAGGGTAGAGGCATATAGCCAAGTCCCAGGGATGGAGGTGTATGGCTAAGTCCAGTAGATCGAACAACACACAAACATCCAATAGGCATCCATGGGATGCTGCTATGACTTTGTTGTGGCATAGTTATATTGAGTATGGATGCAACTTGCCAACACATGGGTATGAGTATTGATGCACCTTGTCAACACAAAAATCTAAGCGTCGATGCACCTTTATAGCATAGAAGCCTAGGATTGACCTGGGGCTTGTTTGTGATGCCTAGATAGCCCGGTATAACCTGACACTCGTATGAGGTGATGGGCGAGATGACCTAGGGCTTAGCAATGAAGCCTGGATAGCCTAGATATGATGTGGAGGCCTGGATTGGCCTGGTGACTTAATATCTGCAAAGGATGGAGGCCTAGATGTCCTAGTATTGATATGCGTGGTGACTTCAAGGGCCTAGATTGATAATGATTGGCCCTAGATTATTATGATTTGAATAACAATGGGATGTTGAGGCTAAATAGCCTCAATTATGGATAGGATATGAGCCTTTTATTGAGATTGCATTGGTACTGTATTGTCATTGTCATCAACTCTTATGTAGTGTGTGAAACTGCAATGTTTTGGATGTAATAACATAGGAGAAGATAGATTGTGTATACATGTGGATATAATTTCACCCCTATGAGGTGTGGATATGATGAGGCTTGATAGCCTAAATTTGATATGACATTGCAGAGAGTAATGTGTTTTGGAGGATATGGATATTGTGATGATATGGTCCCTAACTTGGATTACCCATGATCCATGCTAGCACATCGTGGTGTTTTGGTAATGAAAAGCCTTAATAATAAGGTTAGATTAATATTACTAATGATATTATGAAAATAGATGCTTGATGATAAGGCGATATAAAAATTTGATTATGTATTTGAGTTGATAGTGAAATTGTATATGAGTCTAAGTTGGGAAGGTACATATTTCATCAAGCATCAAATTGTATTTGTATTTAGCGTGGACCCAGACATGATTGTTATCTATGATTACCATCTTTTGGGTTGACTATGAAGTCATGTTATGTATCTTTCGTGAGTGAAGTCATTTATTGAATGATCAAGGTATATGATCAAACAAACACAACTCATGCGATGTATTCTATGGATATGGATTCATAAGGTATGAAATAATTTGCATGAATTGAATTGTAAACTTAAGAAAATGATGAGAATTATACGATACTTAAAGTTTTGTGGGGCGAAAGGTGGTTTATAATACCTAGGGTGTTAAATTTTAGATAATTGTGTACCTGAACACATTCTAGTTATCTCTAGTGTAATTGTAATAATGAACTAAAGTGAAGAAATTGTTTTGGAAATGAAATAATTCAAGCATGTATGAATCGCATATAAGTGCAATATACTTTTACAAGTTAGATCATATACTAATGGATGTAGATTTTGATTCCCAGCTAATTGAGGCAAAATATTTATGCATTTTATGTCATTTTATATGGAAAAATAATAATTAAAAATATATAAAAAGGGGGAAACAAAATGGAGAAAATACAAAGAAAAAAATCAAAAATAGGTGCAACATGTCTGGCGTTGCAGCCCCCAATCTAACGTCATAGTGCCACTTCAAAAAGATGAAATTCTCAGTGTCCACCTATTCTGGCACCGCGGTGTGGGCCAATGATAAGTCAATAGTTTGGCTTTTTAAAGCTTATTTTCATTCAATTTCTTACCCTGGTCTATTCTATTCTTCTTCCCTTGTCCAAAAATCCTTGCCCTAGCCCCATTCATCCTTAAATCCTTGTCATTTTGCTAGAAAGGAAGATGATTTAGGTGGATAAATATCTAAGAACATATATGGAGATGAGTTTTAGCCATTTGAGCGGTGAAAAGAGATGGAATCTCGGTTTTGCTGTAGCCTATGGTGGGTTCTTGAGGATTTAAAGTCAAAATCATGTCTTATGGTGGAAGTCATATGTGAATAGCATAGTAGGTTGGTTTTCTCCAATTAATGTACATTTTCTGCTTGTTAGGGTTTGGTATAAACTTGTTAATAGTGATTTTGGGAAAAATATATATGAATTAATGTGTGAATCATGGGAAAATGTTTAATTCATTGATTATTTTGTTTTGGGACTTGTTAGAAGGTCAGAAATTCGATTTGGGCGAGAACCTAATTAGGGAGTTGAAGGGGCTTTTGGGTATAAACTACCTATATAGTAAATTGCTGAAATTAAAGACTTAATTGATATATTATTGAGCTTAATATGGTTAGTAAAGGATTAGAAAAGGAATCAAAGTGGATAGTAATACAAATGAAGTCGCATGCACTTGAAAGTCATGATATTTAGAATGATGCTAATTGACTTGACATGATTTAATTAGGATGTTATTGTATGAGGACAATATATAACTGGAATTATGGCACATGTTATACGTGCAAAGCAATCTAAATATGGATGGAGAACTATGTTAGGAAGCTTGTGGAGTTGTGGAACCCAAGAAGTTGTAAGAGGATTTGTCAGTGAGGTAAGTAGGCATTGTTTTTGCAGATTGAATGGATAAGATATTGGTTATCCCATATGTTTGAATCCAGGCATGTATATATGGAATGAAGATAGTGGATATCCCATACTTTGTTAAAAATTGAAGTTTATTATACCTTATGAATACATGAATATGAGGAATAATGAGTATCCCTTGAATTGCTAAGATTGGTGTATCTATGATTATTTAGAATAGAAAGTATCCCATTTCCTTGTGTGTAGTTATTCTTATATATGGATGTTTAAGTGAGAGGAATAAAGAATATCTCATCCTTGTATATGGATTGATAATTGATATTATATACATGAATGTATAGATTGATGATTAATGTGGGTAAGGATTATCCCATAACTATTTGTTTGTTATATATGTGTGAATGTGTGAATTTGTAGGGATGTCGAGTATTCCTAAGTTCTTTAGATGATAATCAAATGAACATGTTTAGTATTGGGAAATGGGATGCATTTCATGGTTTATATATGATATAGTAGTATGATACTATGCCCGAGTGGCACGGTTACAATTATGTGATGAGGTGCTGCATGGCACCATTATGATATTTGCTATGTATAATCCAATAATAATATGACTTGTGATATTATATGCCTAAATGGCATAGGTCATTTGCATTGGCATGAAATTATGAATGTTGTGTTTTACATCTCAAAATAAGATGTGTGCATAATATTCATGGTTGTGGCTCTTGAGCCTCATTATTGTATATACATGGTGTGATTATAGTGTTATAATTGATACATGTTCTGGATTAGAACATGTATCTTGTGATAAATTATTGGTCTTTACCGTGCCTACTTACTGAGTTCGCCCAGGACTCATGCCTTTTTATTCAAATTTTTAGTTAGTAGGTTAGGCAAAGCTAGGTGTCGGGGCTGGTGAGAAAGAAGTGAATATAGTTTCATTATAATATGATATATAGAAATTTGAAAGTCATAATGTATTTGTATAATTGTGTCAAAAAGACTTCAATTGATGTGTAATAATGTATTGACATATCATAGTAAATTAATTATGATAGAATGGTATTTGGAATGGTATGATTCTAATGCTAAGTAATGCTATCATGATTTAGTTTTGATCCAGACAGTTGTGGGTATGTTTTATGGGCGAATGTGTGTGTTTTGGAGTTTACGTCATTGCTTTATAATTATGAAAATTATAATGTTATATGATTACTAAATGTATTGGTTAGATACATATAATTCAAGGTAGTCTCTACCAAATTTTGGTAGAATTATTCCTTAAAAAATGAAAAAATTAGATGAAAATTGTAAAATGCATAGGCCCCCTAGGCGGGGCGTTACAATAATGTCCAACATGTTGTCAAAGAAAGGTAGCCTTTTGTTGATGGTTAAGAAGAGAGGAAGAAGCCCTCGAAGTGCAATCATCTCATTAAATGGAGCTCCTAGATTGATGGTGGTAGAGACAAGTATAACATTAAATTCTCTCATCCTTGTAGCAAAAGTCCCGGTTCCAGTGCTGAAATCCAAACCAATCCTTATCTCCCCAGGCTTAATTCTTATAACATCAGCTATAAGTAAAAATACAGTCAAATTAGTATTTGGGTCTACATCAATGAGTTTCATCCATCTGGGCATTTTATGAGAGATGAGGTTGAAGCAATCTGTGCACTTAAAGAACCCTTTACCTATCTTGTTGTCAACAAGACAAGCGAAGTTCCTGCATTTTTAATTATTCCATTGGACATTGCGGTCATTCGAGAGTTTCCACATTGACTTGGTGATGGAAAAGGCTTGTTATAGAGCTTGGGGGCTCTTGAGAGGTTTCGTGAGTTTTCACATCCAAAAGTTTTGTGAGTTCACACCTTAATATACGAAACCTTAAAAAGAACAACCAAAATTTTGACAAGAAATTAGGACTATTAACAACCGATAATCCCAAATATATGAACATTTAATTACCAGGGGAGGGAAATGTAGGAGATGGGTTTCGTCTCTCTGCATTGGAAAAATGGGTCTCCAAGGGAGGGAGATGTGGGAGATGGGTTCCTTTTTTCCGCAATAGGAAGATGGGTCGCTAGGGGAGGGAGATGTGGGAGAAATGGATTTTATCCCTTTGCATCAAGAAGATGGGTCATCAGGGGAGGAAGATGTGTTCAATGGGCTCCAGCTCTCTGCATCGGGCAACCAAGCTTGCCAGGGGAGGGAGATGTGAGAGAAACGAGTTTCGTACGTGTGTATGAATTTCAAAACCAAAGATGCAAAAAATACCTTTTTAGTTCCTTCCATCACTTACAGCTCTCATCTATGACCTAGATTACACCCACGCCATTGAATGACATCTATGCCAATAGCACTAAATATTTCAGTGTAGTCGGCTACACTGAATATGTGTAGCCAGCTACACTAGATTATTCCCCTATATATATATCAAATGATGTCAAAGAGCTTGACTACCTAACTTTAAGAGGACAACCTAATTAAAGAAGAGATTATAATTATGTATTGGCAAGTGAAGTCATGTTAAAAAAACAAAAAATAAGAGTATTAAAAACTTCATACAAAAAATCTAACACATCAATAGATTATAGTATTAACAATACCACAAATAAAACCAAAGAACTTGGTGTAAATTATTGTAAGAAATCTTGATAAAGTGAATTTTCACCCATACAACAAAGAACAAAATAGTAGAACTTTATAACTCTTACAATACATATTATTTAGATATGATATAAAATTATATATTATATGTCTCTAATTACTTGCTGCATAACTTAGATGGACTACCTCTTTTACAAGTAAAATCTCTAACATTTTTATTTTTTGGTGTTATAAATGTTTTATTTAGATGTATTTATAAATACGTTTTAAATTAGTGATGAAATCAAATAAATAATTTGATTTTATTTATGAGATTTATAAAATTTAGAAGTAGTAAATTTTCATGCATAAATGAGGAGTATGTTTGATATTCCTCAAAAGAATATAAAACATTTAGCGTATTTGATGTTTTTAGACAATATAAATAATTGTTACACAATTATAATACAGTATTTATAAAAGATAAACATAAAAGAAGCATTGTGAATACAAGAAAAGTATCTCGTAATATTCTTAATTTTTTGTTAATTAATACTTCAACAAGCTATTCCTAAAATTATGGAACAGGAGTAAGTTGGATTAAAAACCATGGTAATTGAGCTAGTTTGAAATGGGTTAATCGTATTATAACCTGTCATATTGTGGCCAAATCAGTACATTGATTCATTAAAAAAAACTATTTGATTTGTAATGTAGGACCGTACAGCTTTGAATGCCAAATTGGGGAGTTAATCCCCAAAATGAGAGGATCTGGGTGCATACAAATCAAGCAGGTTGAGTATCACAATGAAAAGGGAAAACCGCGTAGAATTTCAATCCTTCCAACGCCAAAATCTTTGGGTCTCTAAGGCGTTGGTCTCCACTTTGTTTGGTTGTAGAGAATGTTTTAAAGCTGCACATTCGAATCATTTCCATACCAAAAATGAGAAGAATGGGGCATGCAAATCAAAACAAGGCCACTGAATATCAATCACCAAAGGCTTAGTAAAAACAGCTGGTGGTATTTTGTAGTGCTTTTAATAAGAGGGAGGAGCGAGAGAGAGTGCGTATCAAGTGCCAAATCCCTGACCTCTATCTTTCCCACCCCAAAATGGCAAAAAATGACAAATGACAAAATTATCCCCGGGCCCCTTTGTCCGTAAATGGGAAATCATGTCCTTTTCAGGCATTGTGACGGTCTGTCGTTTCCCAGTGGGTCTAGGGTTTGGGCCAACCTCCCTTTACATGCTTCCATTTGAGTAAAACCGTGGTTTCCTCTTTCCTGCAAGACTTCCTCAAATGGATAGAACCAGGAAAACCATTTTGACAAATCCGGGCTGGGGCGGTTAACAGTCACACTTCTCTTTTCCCTCCATTCATTGTTCAAGGCTGGTTGGTATGAGCCCTGTTTTCACACCAAATTTCTCAAATGCCACTCTTGTCTGGAATGATCATGGGATTCCAACTGCCTTCCTTCCTTTGCAGCATCCGGTGGGCCCCGCATTAACCATGGATTTGGCCTAATTACATCATAGTGACTTGATTACATGGGAGAAGCGAATTGGATAGAAACAGCACAAGAGAACATTTTGTGATGGCTCATGTAGTGCCATATTTTGGGTGATGTTGTTGAGTAGTCTTTGGTCTAAAGTTCATGAAGATGACCAAAGTAGGATTTAATGGTGAATCAAATTTCATTGATGTATTTACTAATAAGAAAAAGGGGTTGAAAAGTTTGCACATTTGTCCACCTTTTTCACACTTTTTAAATATTATTTGACATCTTAACCACTTAATGAACTTAATTTTTCTTATTATTATTTATATTTTTAATAATTATATTTTGGAGTAAAAGATAATTTGGAGTTCCTAATTGACATTTTGCATGATGAAGGTAATGATTCCATCCATGGGGCATAAAAGTGTTAGTTGCAACAACTAACATCCATCTAATGGATAATATATATAGAGTTGCAACTTGGGTCGGGTTCAACCCCAACTCGGTCCACAAACTTTATTTTTGAGCAATGTTAAAACTCATATTTTGTCAACCCAAACCTGATTTAAACATAAATATTTTATAAAAAATGTATATATATATACATTAATATTGAATGATGTATTAGTTTAAAATATAAATGAATAATTTTTTATTTAGTTTAATCTTTGAAACATGAATGGATAATTTTTCTTTTAGTTTAAACTTTGAAAGATAAATGGGCAATTTTAAGGATTAAATGCACATTATTTTTTTATTTAGTTTAAAATATAAATGAGCAATTTAAATAATGTTATTTCAATCAATTAGACCGTTACTATATTTTCATCAAACCAAATTTCAATCTGAACCTGATTTTCAAAAATAAGGTTAAGATTTAAGTTTTACAAAAGGATTAGAATTAGGGTTATGATTGAAGTTTTATAAATATAGTTAGGATTGAATCAAACCTCAGTTTCATGAACCTAAGTTGCACCCTTAAATATATATTCGTAAATTAGCCATTTAGAGATATGGGGATGGATGCAATATTCTTGAATATTCGGAATTATAATTCATGGAGTCATCACCATTCTACAACATCTAACCATGGTCATGGTCAGAATCATAGGTTCATTGCCATATGTAGAATTTTGGATCTTGGCTGACTCAAGGTAATGCAAGGAGATGGACAACATCATCTTTGCGGGTGGCCCCCATAAGAGCATGTAATATGCATGTTGGACGGGCATGAAACTCTTCAAAATTGGAAATTCTATTGCTTGATATCCTAAGGTTTTGTTTCTCCTCAATCTACTCTCTTAACTACCGTCAGTCTATCCATAGACCCGCATCATGCACGTACTTACACAGCATGTCGTAAGCAGCCAGTGAATGATAACAAGGAGCTTAAAAGACAGGCATGGCAAGCACTTTGACTTGCCGTTTGAGCAAAAGGCGTTGATTTTATGAGGGAGTGCACGTTAGTAGTTTTGTCCCAAATGATGGGCTACTTTGGAAAGTTCAGATTGGTCTTTTAATGTGCCTCCCACATCATACACGCCCTATTCCAGACTCTATTATCTCCTTCAAGCAAGCAACCAAGAACAGGTAACCAGAAACCTTCCTCCTCTTTCTCCCTTTCTCTCTACGCCTTCTTCCATTCCTTGTTTTTTCAAAGAAAATGGTTTTTTAAACAACGTTTCTACTTTTGATGACAGTTCTTTGTGCCTACTAAACCCTTATATAAACCTCTCTAAATTAAGCTTACTTTCCAATCCAAAAACCTTACTGTTTGTGCATTCTAGAGGCTTTCTAGTATTGATCAGACCGTGTTTGCAGCCTTGTCTAGGTTATCTAGCTGCGAAGGAAGGGTAACTTCCCATTTTCGTGCAATACACAGAAAAAGGCCATCATTAGTGGGTAATCATGGGCCGTGGTAAGATTGAGATCAAGAGGATTGAGAACGCAACTAACAGGCAAGTCACCTTCTCCAAGCGAAGGGGAGGACTACTGAAGAAAGCCCATGAGCTTGCCGTACTTTGCGATGCACAGCTTGCCGTTATCATCTTCTCTGCTAGTGGCAAGATGTTTGAGTATAGTAGTCCCTCCATCAGGTTTGTAAGCTTTGATTTCCAGCCAATTCTTAAGCTACTTTTTATATTATGCGGTGAATATACATAGATGTTGATTTGTTGCAGTCGTCTTATACATTTCAGATGCAATTCATAAAGAATTTATAAGAATGCTCAAGAAGAAAAAATAAACTTCTTCTAGATTTTAAGTTTAAAGGAATGATATTGTGATTAATACAGGTAGAGATGGGTCTACACCATTCAGTGGCGGGCACTAGAGACCCCAACACCCATTTCAAGATATTCTCTCATTTTCAGGATTAGGATTCAGTTTCATCTCCATTATAATCTCACCATTCTCTCTTTCTCTTTCTCTCCCTCTCTCTCTCTCTCTCTCTCTCTCTCTCTCTCTCTCTCTCTCTCTCTCTCCC